>NMRB01005805.1:0-12498 GCA_002633025.1 Notospermus geniculatus
TTATATACTGAAAATTAAATTCTTGGACTGTACTTTTTCAAATCTTGAACGAAAAATCAGTCTTGAATAAATTCCGCTTCGGCATTCCATACTGGGTCCACTTTCTTGTTACAAACTGTATCCAGGTTCTGATTTAGACACCTCGAGGCGAGGTTGTCATTCCCGTGTACATGTACGAGTGCATGTGTCATGTGCATGGCCATGATGGTGTGTCGGATCATGTGATGGCAACAGTACCACCTGGTGGAACCAACTTACGCTAATTCACGTGTCTGACGAGACCTTGAGAATGAGTTCAATGCCTAGGTCTCTAAATCAGAACCTGGGTACAGTTTGTAACAAGAAAGTGGACCCAGGGTACAATTTCCCTCGACGGCATCGAACCTGGGTACACTATACGTGTACCCAGGACGACAATAACCCTTTCAGCCATGTCAGCGTCACTACGGAACGTTCCTCAATGTTGGAATATGGAAAGCAGGAGGGTACACTGCTCTTTCAATATTCCACAGCATCTCCTAAATCATGGCAATGATGTCAAGCTGAATGAGAAACTCAGCTCAACACTGGCGTGCACTGAATCGTACCCACCAGAAACAAAGATAAATTAAAATCTGACAAACGAACCGTCCATGCGAATGAAAAATAACGGTACACTAGTATCAGATATTCAAGTCGGAACAAATTTCTGGCTGGAGCAGCGACGGCGGCAGTCATTAGGCCGTGATTCCCTGACAGGATACAAATGAGAATGCACAAATGTTTCCTAAACAACGTCTGGGTGAGCAGCACCCCGAACTGCAGGAGCTGAGCAGTCGAGTGGGACGTTTGATCCAACTGAATTGAGAGGCCAGGACGGAACAAGGCCAGGGCGTGGGACATTACACCCCCACTTTTTGGCAGAGCAAGATTATTTCGTTCTCCAAATGCCAAGGCGAATGCTTCTAAAGGGCTTTTTGTGTCACATTTTTCTGGCTCACAGCTGTGTTGGCTTCGTTCTCATGCCTTCAGCACCTGCACATGTCTCAGACTGAGCCATGCCCCCCTTTCTGGAAAACCTGGGTCCAGCCGAGAAATGCCCAAGTTACTGACAGGGGTGAATCCAGCTAGGATTTGGGAAAAGAGGGGGGCGCCCTGTCATGCCTGTGCTAGACACATTGATTGAAACCTGCGGTGATTTCAATAATTTGCTCCAAATTTCAGAATTTCACGGTCGATTTTACAGATGTTGGCCTAACGGGGAGGCAAGGATTCGGGGCGCCCTCTCTTTCCACGCCTGACTGACGAAACAGCACCATCATTTGGCATCATCTATGGCAACACACCAAAGACAGATCAATTTGACACTTCACTTCAGTTCAGTGTTATGCACCCAATCACATTATCCTTGAATTTCCACCATACACATGTACATGTATATTACAATTCATAATTCATAACATATCACCCATCTTCCTCGTCTTCATTGGTAGAAATTTGAGCCTGGAAGACATAGTTTGCCCTTGTTAGTGCTAATAATGATGAATCATCTTAGCTTTTGATTCATTCATGACTCACAAAGTCATCGCAAAGTTAAAATTGGCAGGCAGAGGTTTGGATTGGAATTTCATTTTCATGAGCAAGTACTAAAGCTATTGTTTGTTTTTTGCAGTTTATTCCCCTGCTTCATTATGCCCACCTTTTTTGTAGTGTACATGTAAGTAGGAGAAGTCCGGACTTCGTTTGTAGTGTAAGTACGGCTATTGTCCTTCAAATTGCCAGTGGTGGGGATTTTTTAATGGAGGGAGATGTCAAGTATCACAATAGTTAGTGGACATAATTCCGGATTTTAAGCACTAATGGGATTTCACCTGGGGCAACAACGACAGAGGGGGAAGTTGATTTACATACTGTGGTGTCGGAGTTATGCCGGATTCGACTCCATATCTACCCATTGGTTCTGGGGAATTTGGGGTTCGGCCTGTGGACTGAAATTGTGGTGTGGGCGGATATGAATGATCCTGAGACATGCCCCGATACCAAATCATTTTTGTTTGGGCTATACCTTCCCTAAAAGTACGGCTAGGCCTGACCGCCCCCAGTCTGGCATAACTCCGACACCACAGTATATACCAACATATCTTTATGGTAAAATCCAAACAGCATGGATTTGCAAGTGTAAGCATGGATTAGAGAGGATTTTCTAAACCTGCATTTATAAAAGGGAATTTCCTGAGTCTAAGTGGCCTTCTTTTAATACTGATGTACATTTACTTTGAAATAATGAACTTGGCATGACAACACGTGTGGGAATAGGGAAGATAATTTTGGTGCTGGTCTGAAAGAATGTGCTGAAAGGAAGTCACCAAAATTGTGACATTTAATCAACTCTCGATTATAGATTATACATGTAGTTTATCTATGGTCAAAATGACCATAATTATCGGTCAAAGAGTGGAAAAACTGTAGCCAAAGGCCGTTTTTTACGAGTCCGGTAGATATTTTGGAGCCCTTATTTTACATTTGAAATAAAGGGACGTATGCACAAACGAAGATTATCGTGGACTCAGGTTGAGACACAACTTTTCCATTGTCACATCATGACCTGGCTAACCTGAACTAACAGTTGAAAAGCTGTGGCTCAGCCTGATTTCAGGATAATCTTCGTTGGTGCATAGGGCCCAGAGTTAAATCAAGATATGCATGGGGATCTCCATTGTGCAGACGACCGGATCACCACCGTCTGGCATCACCATCTGAGCATGTAGCACTGCAGGGCGATGGATGGATGCCTGCAAACAAACTTCACCTTCAACCACAGAGGGTGAATTGAATAGGAACTGAACCAGACCAGACACAGGTTTTTGTCAGTACTCTGTCAAGGACGGTCACTCTCTCTGGGAGATTTTGGCTCCCAGGGCCTCCATGCCATCCAATGAATATCAGTTGAGACTACACTGCCACCTTTAAACACAAAAGCAAACTACATACATTGGTCCAGTCACACACACAAGTTGCCCTCCAATGGTTGTAAAAGCTGTTATCGCCACTTGAGATCAGAGGAAATGGTCGACTGAAGTAACAGCTTTTTAAAATCTACATCGCAGTGTACTTGGCAGTATAAGATGGAGCAATTCCTTCAATTGACCATACGCCCACTGATTGTGGTTACAACTTGGGGTTCTCCATTTGGTCACATGGGGTTGTATTCATAAAGCAGTTCTATCGTTAGAACTGTCTTAGCCTAGTTCCAAGTACAGTGGTTGACCACACTTGGAACCGGCCTAAGACGGTTCTAACGACAGAACCGCTTTAAATTTATGAATACGACCCACGATGACTAGCAGAGGTGACACCTATAGAGGCTCACTGTTCGAGAGATGTGGTTCAGGAAGCATGGCCAATCACATCTTGAATCGTCAGGAATAAAAGGTGGCATTTGTAAGTCCAAACCCATGCATAATTCTTGTGTGGTTCCTTCACTAAGGATAACCCCACTGGAGGGTAATAAGAGAGATGAGCTTACCTTGGGAAGAACTGTCTTGGCTAGAATAGGACTAAATGCCTGAAAAAGAAATGATTAGCCCTTTCACTAGCCCGGATGAACTGTGCCTAGCTCGACCCACACCGAGACTGCTTTGAAATTCAAGTGGGACAACCTGTTTATGTTTGGCAAAATTGTACCAAACCGTGCTCGGTCCAGACTGAGCATGCATGGTGGAAATTTCATAGTGCTTGGCTGTGAAAATCAGAGTTTCTCCCTGACAATGCATTTGTAACTTTCTTGAGATAGGCTCCAAGTTGGTTGTGCCACCATTGCTTTATTGGCTTAAAACGAAGCTAAATAAAGGCAACATTTTTTTCTTATTTCCCTAGAAAAATCAATGAACAGATCATTTTTTCGATGCAACGTCAAGAGTTTATGATATTGATGATACTGCAGCAATCACACCGCTCACACATGTCACAGCCTCAGTGCTCGAGAAGTCAACCGAAGACCGACTCGCTCACCGTTGACTGGCGAGCTGGATTAAAATGTCACTCGCCACGACCATGCGTCACTCGCCACGACCATGCACGGCAGAGGCATGCCCTGACAGCGAGGCCTCCCCCAGAAAAATTTTGAAATCAGAGGCTGTGGAAGAAGTGATTTCCTGGCATCTGAGTACAGAGTAGGCCTTAATTTAGACTTTTACGAATAAATGCAGTTAAAGAAAGTGATTTTTTATCGCCAAATTGCAATCTTATGATTGCATTCATTAGCAAAGTATTGATTCACGATCGCAAATGGCGAATAAACGAGCAACTTTTCGGGCACTGCACAGCGCTGTGTTTTTCACGGATCACCAGTTCCTCATCGCCCCGTGTGTCACCTCACAGTCCCACAGTGCACAAACCCTCCTTACCTCCATAACTGATCTTGTCCTGTCATTTCGGTCCCTCCTCATCTGCTCTACATCCGGCATCTCCAACTCCAGGAGCTCGGTTGTGTCAGGGAGGAGGTCATCGCCTTCAAATTCCTCCACGTGATGGTCATTCACCTCCATTTCGACTGGTCTTCAGTCGTCGATGAATGTTCAAACCATACAAAACTGGACTAGAATTTACAAGTATTCCCACTATAAAGGATTACTGAAAATGAAAAGGAGCATAATTGCATTTTGAAGAATTCAGGTGACCAAAGTAAGACAAGGCCCAACACACTGTAGAAACAAAGGGCCGTATTCAAAAAGGGTGATCATCACACGATTAAGGGTGTTTAGCCTCATCAGCGTGCAAATTCTGCATTACACAGGTTAAAGACCTAGAAAACTATTGTCTGATGTCTGTATGGTGCTTCACTAGAGGCGTTTACCCGCAGGATAATCACGCGCGTCTAACTAACCTAATGCCCGTTGTACACGGTACGATTTTTTTGTAGTAAAAATTATAAATGAGGCTCATGAAGGGTGATTTCGGTCATAGGCTACCGATTGCATTGCTGAAAGGCATTGTGAACACCCATTTAGGCCCCATTTATAATTTTTAGTACAAGAAAATCCTACCGTGTACAACGGGCATAAGTCTAAGTCCAAGAGGACAAAGGAAATGTTGAACGATCAGGCAGGCTTGTCTAGAATTTGTCCAACACTTTCTTTTGTCCTCCCACAATAAGACGCAGGAAAGATAGACGCATGTGATCATCGTGTGGCTAAATGCCAGAGATTAGGCAGCATACAGAAGGCAATAGTTTTCTAGGCCTTTTAACCTGTGTAATGCAGAATTTGTACGCTGATTAGGCTAAACACCCTTTAAAAATACGGCCCAAAAATTTTTGCAGACTTTTTAATTTTGCGGTTCTATCACATCCGCAAATTTAATACGTGACGTGCATTATGCGAAAATGTGTCTTTTTTGCAGTCAAGCCCACAAAGTTGAATTGAAATAATTTTTACAAAAGAGGGAGCACCCTGTGCTAGGAAAATTGAAATCTGCACCCAATTCCAGAATTTTCACAGCCGATTTTACAAATTTGTTGGCCAAAAGGAGAGGCATGTGCCCCCCTCTGGATCCGCGCCTCCTTAGTGTAACTTGCAATTCGTACCTTTCTCCTTTAGAGACCAAGATACAGAATAGCACAAAATTGACACACAAAATGATAATAAGCAAGAAGTCAATCTCCAGAATTCACGAATTTTCGACCCCAACCGGGGTCTTTTTCAAGTGGAACTTTACAATATGAAACTCTAGAAAAGTTCTAGACCTAGTAGGCCTAAATGTATTTTTCCTTTAGAGAGCTTGCTTTTGGCCCTCAAGTCATCAACCTCAATGATGATGAGTTTATTTTAAGAACTCATTTATTTAGCCGAGGAAATGTTATGAGATAACTATACTGATAATTTGCACTCAATTTCTACTATCATACAGTGATTTTCTGCATTTTCAACCTGATTCATCTGATTCCTCCGATTCCTCTATTAAATCGACATTCATGGTCCAGTCAATGTGGTCTCATCAGACACAATGAAAAGCTGGTTAGATATGCACAGTGTTCAGGGACCAGCCTGTCAGTTTTTGTGTCAAATGTGACCCTCCACAGCAAAACCAGTCGCATGTCGCTCTTATCTTAGCTTGGCAGGTTGAGACCAAATGTTTGTCAGTTTCAATATTGTCTGTCTGTTACGAAATCTGAAAAGTGAAATAATCTAGGCCTAGGCCTACATGTATTTCTTCCATTCTCTCCTGGTTGGTGTCATTTGTTTTCGTTGCGACTAACCTTCTGGAGTGACAATGACATGCGACTGGTTTTGCTGTGGGGGGGGGGGCCAAATGGCTCGATCATAATTAAACATCGGGCCTACAACTGCCATGACTGCAGCACCACCATGTTGATGTCAGCTAAGAGTAAGACACGTAGGGCCTATCTATTATTGTCGTGAGCAATGCTGCTAAACTGAACTCGCGAAATGCTCCCTGCTCAATCAGTCAGTCAGTTCTTCTTCGTGTTCTTAGGCCCCACCCACCCCGGCACCGCGGTCACCATGGTACATGTACTCACGCACACATGGTTATGGTATGGTAGGCCTATGCTATGGGCGCGTGCACGTGGCCGTGGGCGTGGAGAAATAGAAATAGAAATGGAGTTTATTGATCCGTATGAATTAGTTCACATTGGATGAAGTACAATAAACTTTAGTGATACAGTGCATGACAGACAAAAGATTAGATTGGAAGAATTTAACAAATCATGGAGTGAATGGAGTGCACAGCATGCATCCATTCCATGATTCCATGACCATGCACGCCGCACACACGCGTGACAGTCAGTCGGCATGGTCGGACGCCAGAAATTGAAGTCTTCTGTGGTTTTTGTGTTCGACCTCTTTCAGATATCTTGACAACACTTACCGCACTACGACCTAACTGACGGTATTCAAAAGCTCCATTGATGCGGAACGATGAGGGAAAAATACATTTCGAACTGTCAAATCGGCGCGCAAATTGGTCTATCTTGGTTTAGTCATCTCCACGTCGTCTGGTTCACCTAGCTAAGGACAGGTG
Source organism: Notospermus geniculatus (assembly GCA_002633025.1). NCBI lineage: Eukaryota > Metazoa > Nemertea > Pilidiophora > Heteronemertea > Lineidae > Notospermus > Notospermus geniculatus. The sequence continues at coordinate 7,021 of NMRB01005805.1, forward strand.
GCGTTGATGGTCTTTGACTAAGTTGGAGATGAATTTCATTTTCTGCTAGGATGCCTTGTAACAGAACACAAGGGAACGATTTTTCCCATCTTATAATTCATGACAGCTCAACAGAATGAATCTTTTTCAATTCCTCAACAGAACAGATATGGTTTTTTGAAATTGATCTTATCGACGTTCACTTTAATCATTACGGTACTTCCTCTATATATTGGTAGCTTAGGATTATTCATTTTATGATGTGGGCCCACACTGAGGCGCCCCTGTTCCAGACATCAAGTGACCTCAGAACCATAAGAAATGACAAAATGACCTCAGAACCATAAGAAATGATAACATGGCCTCAGCACCATAAGAAATGATACATAATGAAATTTTATTAAGCAACGTAGGCTACATCAGGCAGACTGTAACAAGAAATAATAACGGGTTTCTATTAGGTCTTGGAGGAATTGACGTCAGTATAATTCCTCCAAGATTAGGTAGAAGACGGATAGCTTACGGGACTCGAACCCACGGACCCTCGCATTTTGCCCGTTGTACACGTCGTATTCATAAAGCGGTTCTATCAGTAGAACCATCTTAGTTCCAAGTAGAGTGGTCGGAGAGTGGTTGACCATAGTTGGAACCGGCCTAAGACGGTTCTAATGATAGAACCGCTTTACGAATACGACCACCTTGCCAATATGAACCCTGCTTGCTACGTTTAGCCGCGCGGAATCGGATTGCGGAACTCGGAAGCGGAAAACGCAATGCATTTTCGCATGCAACATAGGCCTATCGCTTCCGCCGGGGATTCCGCGTCCCTACCGCAATCCGGATGTCTTTTTCTTTAAATGCATCCATTGTCACAACCGAGCGTCGTGCAATGTTTGACAAGGGTAAAGTGTGGTGTGGGAGCTAGAGGGCTTCCTGGGACTCTGTCTCTTTTGTAAAACCCTATGAACATTTAATAGTGAGGTTTCGCAACCATGACGAAACACGAAGTACCGGTGTCGTAGAATGTCATGCCCCCCGATATGAGAAGCCCCACAACAATAGATTCTGACGGAATAAGCGGCAGCTACAATAGGCCGGACACTAAACAGACAGGATTTCTGTTACCAGATGTCCCCTGGACAAAAGAAGCGGGCATCTGATATCGGGGACATTCTATGACACCTGTACTAAATGCGAAGTTCTACTCATTCATTTTCATGATCTAATGTATTTCAGGAGGTGGTTGGTACCACAAATATCGCCTGGTGGAAGAGCGTCTAGTTTTACCGTCGTGACGTACGTAATGCTACGGTCACACTATGTTCCCGGCGGCCACGGCAATCACGTTTCAGGCCACCGTGGACAAAACGGCATGGACGTGAGACAACGCAGGGGGACGGGATGGGCAAACGTGACAGGTCGTGATTGCCGTGGATGCCGGGCCAGATTTTTAAACTGTCAAAAAATTTGCCACGGCAGTCACGGTGCGGATGAGAAACCTAGTAGGCCGTAGTAAAACGGGGTGAACGCAACAAAACGTTACAGTACGTAACAGGCCGTAACAAAACTTGGAGGCGGTCCGTAGTGGGCCGGGAGGCATGTGTATTCCCCCGGTCCTTTCAAGTTTTGTCACGTTCTATCCCGTTTTGTGCGCGTTTTGTCACGGTTGCTGCGCGTTTCGTCCCGTTTTGCCACGTTTTGTCGCGGTTCTCACGGCAAGCTAGGGTGGATGGTAGCCGTTTCGTCGCGTTCAATCACGACGCGTCCCGGCGCGTGACGGTTAAGGGCCCGGCGCGATACGGCGCATTGCGTTCTACTACGGTGTGACACGGCGCGCGCGGGATGGGAGGGAGTATAGAAAAGCCAGGCCCGGCAGGGGAGCTTCATTCGAGTCTGAGCAATCGACGACACATTGCAGGCCTTCTTTTTATACCGTGGGCACAAACTTGCTCCAAAGCTGCCCGGCGTCCACGTTTCATCTAGAGAAAGCCTTGGCAGAACGTGAAAAACGTGTCAGACCTTGATCAGAACGTGAGGAACGTGAGGGACCCCATCCGAACGTAACGGTCCGGGAGGGAACGTACTGGCATCCGTGGTAGACCGCGGGCCGAACCGTAGTGCGCCTTTGAGCCTCCGGGGCTCAGCAGCCGCTTCCCCCCACGGCCCGTCACGGATACCGTGATAGACCGTGAAGAAACTTAGCAAGACGTAACAAAACTTGAATACAGAGAAAAAAATAGCCAAAATCCCACGGAGCACTACGTTTCGGGCAAACGGGGCTGCCGTGGTGACCGGGAACATAGTGTGACCGTAGCATAAGTCCGACAGAGTTACGGTAGGCTATATTAAACTTTGAAATTTATCTTTCGTTTCCACTTCGTGCCTACGAGGTGGAAATTTAAAAATTCATGGTGCACCAAAACTCTCTCGGTCTTACATGATACCGGTATGCTAAAAGACGCACTGGAGACAGGGACATTTTTGGTATTACCAACTACAATGTATTTCCACCTCACTAATGAACTCAGCACACACGTGTTGACGGCATAAGACGACCCTAAAAGGTATGCAGTGTCAATGCAATGCAGACATATGAAGACTTTTATTACTTTAAAAGTTATTTTTAAAGAGCCGAATCCATAGGCCTATTGTGGCCTGATTTGAAAAGCTGTCAAATGAAAAAAAGTGGCTAAGTCAGGTGCAAATAAAGGGGACAATGTGAACCAATAAATATGGTTTGCCGATGGCCTACTTTCTAAAATATGCCATTCTAAGGTACAAAAGCAGGAAAAGAAGACATACCGGTATACGTCATATAATGTACGTGTACGTGTACGTTGCTATAGGCCTTCGTCGTTTTGCTTACTTTAGCAACGACAACAACCACATATACACCATGGACACTGTCTGTCGGCAGTACCGTCCTGACGTCTTCCCGCCTTTCCGTATCTGGTGACTGTTCCGGTACTACCCGTTGACTAAGGTGTATAATTCCATCGAGAGTTGAGGTGGGCAAAATCACAGATAGGCCTACGTAAGTAAATCTTCTTACATTTGTGTTTCATTCGTCATGAGCCTAAAGAACAGGCGTAAACAATTTCGTTATCATCGTGGACTCGTCAACTTTCAGACCACGCACTTCTACAAAACTAGGTCAAACAATATGGGCGGGAACCAAGAGGGGCATCACCATCAAATTGGTTCAGACGTGGCAACCTTTTCCTTTCAACCTGCAGCAACCAGCAACCTCTTTCAACCTACCTGTGATGTGTACAGACAGGGAGACCAACAGCTGACAGGTTTAAGCGGCGAGAACGTTCCCTGTCGCAAAATTACTGTGATGACTTTTTATCCATCCAGGCCATCTTCCGACCACTTTTGGAAAAAAATTCTCGCTTAACCTTTTGGGGACTGATGCCGAAAATATGCGGCTTTGGCCTGTACCACACACCCTTGTGCATTCAAACTGACATAGAATCGTAACCAGTGGACCGATTGATGTTCTCTGCATATTTTTTTAATGCGAGACTACCCCCCCCCCCTGAATGCGCGATTTTGCTCTGTTTGAAGAAACCGCGGTAAAATTGCGTTTTACGTTTGTTCTGGGGTCTAGATTGACTGGCTCCAAACCGCAAATCTGACTCGTTGTGACAAAATGGCCATATCTCCGGAACGGAAGCAGCTACGACGACGCGACGAGCGCCAAAGAAAGAATAGAAAAAAGTAACTTCCATTCTGACCAATTTTCAGAAGCTTAGGAGCAACGGTTATCGAGATATGGACGTTTAAAGATTGGCAACCTGACGAAAACGTAGGCAGAATGCGACCATTTCCTCACAACTTGCATCTTCAGCTCTGGCCTGTTTCTCTCACAGACATTTTAGAACAAGCAGACCTGCATGAGGTCGTGGCCCATTTAGTTGCCTCCAGAATGAGTGCCTTGTCACCAGGTTTGGTTGAAAATTGTGGGAGCTAGGCGCATTTTTGTAGAGACATCAGAAATTCATGTTACGAAATGCACACTTTTCAACTTTATCCGGGCCCCAAGGGTTAAAGAGGTTGAAGGAGTTTCCTCATATATTTCGGTGGGAATCATTAATTTTTGGAGGCAAAATTGAATCTTCCTTTAGCAATCTGTCTTTTATTTCTATCTTTGCATACAGGAAGTTTTATATCATATAAATATACACTGTACATGTTCTTCTAAATTAGCCACCAATGTCTTCATTTTTTCAGTCCACACTTTCTTGTCACTTTATCAGCCATTTTTAGTGGATAGTCATGTGACGGCATACAAATCACATGGTCTGAATCATATTCTGATTGGCCAGAATAATGGATTAGAACTCTCTTTCAACCTCATTCAACAAGCGACCAAGAACGAACATGTTCGTTCTTGGTCGCTGTTGAAGAGATTGCCAGAGTGAAGTTGAAACAGGTTGCTAGATGAGTTATGGCAACCTGAGGTTGCAGGTATAAAATCCAGGGTCTTTCAACCAGGACCCAAATCCATAAAACCTAGCTAGCTTATAGTTGGTTGCTAGTTGTATACATCGGCCTGTACAAACTGGGCACTTTAGCAGGCAACTATAAGCCTAGCAAGGTTTTATGGATTTGGGCCCAGGTTGCTAGGTTGAAAGCAAAAAGTCGCCCCGTCTGAACCGGCCAGTTCCACAGTTCCACTGTTACTTGTTCATGACGTCAAGTCTGATGCTATGTTTGTATTGTCTTTATTGGTGTAGGTTGAACAATTTAATCAACACAATAAATTGGCAAGTATTTTACTGAATGATTTGGAGAGTAACAGTGGAATTGTTAGAGGGATCTTGTCACATATATACGGTGGCCCATACATGCCATGTATATATTTTTTTCCACATTACAAAATTCTGAACATTATTGTATTTCCACCCGGACGGAAAACATTTTCACCCGGGTGTAAAACATTTCCACCCGGGTGGAAATTAGAGGGAAATACAAATACATGTATGTTATGGCATGTTTGGGCCACCGTACATATACATGTGAATTCGGTATTTTTTCCAGATCTGTATACCATCCGCCGCCTTCCTTGATGGTAATCTAATTTGATCACGGCCGGTGCAAGCACATGTACGTCAAATGTGTTGACCAAACAGCTTTGTTGGATTCGTCAGGAGAAGATGTGAAGTAATGGAGGAGGAGTTGGAGGTGGAGGAGGCGGAGGAGGAGGACAGGGACAGGGATACTCCCAACTTAGAGCTCGAACTAACAGTGCAGGTGTAATGAAATCTAATGTTCCCGATACCAGATGTCCGCGGCTTCTATTGTAAAGGGGACATCTCGTGACAGAAGTTCTTGTCTGTTAGTGTCCGGCCTATTGTAGCTGCCGCTTATTCCGTCAGAATCATTTGTTGGGGGACATCTCATATCGGGGTACATGACATTCTACTACACCGGGAGAATGACCGAAAGACCCGAAGTGTTGCGAATGAGGACAGCGGATGGGGGGGGGGGGGG
>NMRB01005809.1:0-17186 GCA_002633025.1 Notospermus geniculatus
ACTTACAAACGGCACATTATAGCAGTCATAAGGGGTTAAAATGAGGACCGAAGCACTGAATTTTCAGGGCGAATTTCCCGAGATCCGCATTGCGCATGGCGCAGCCAATGCAAATTAGGCGAAACCATGTATACCGACTTCACTGGCAAAATTCTATCGATTCCGACCCATGAACGAACCGATAGACTCTCGGGCAATATTATCATATTCTACAGACAAAGACTGCATATCTTAATGTTGGCTATGGGCGTGAACATCGGGTTAGAGGGCACAAAACAGCACAAAATTGGAAAACTTGACGTCGTTTTTCAGCACGCACTTCATCATGTAGGCCCTATGCAAATACATAGCGAATCCATGTGCTATGGCGAGTATAGCCGCATTGTCCAACTTTCATGAATGAAGCTACGAATCGCCTCGGAAAACATCAAAATAACACGGTTTACACGTATTTTACCTACCTTTGGGAGTCTTGGGGAGACATTACATTAATATAGCTGGTACGTAACTCCACGGGAAAGCAATTTAGATCCCAAAATCTCGATTTTTATGAACTTGAACAAACGCTTCGAAACCCTGTGTCCATATATGGCATATAGTGTAACGTGACACGAGAACTGACCTCTCTAGAGACTTCCGGACCAGTTCCATTTTACATGGGGGTGGATGGGTTCGAGCATGTAATTATCATAATCGAACACTGTATTTCACACTGTTTTGGAACAAAATCATCTCATCCAAAATGTTTCCGCTATACTAAACCACAATATCATACATTTGTTAATCATATATGAAAGTATAAATGGAACATGATCGTGATATATGTTTTGTACGACGGAGCTAAATCACCCAATTTCTGAATGGTTTCATCGAAATAGTCACGTGACAAGTACCTTCAACAAAAAGAACAAAGCCCTCAATGAAACTTGCCTCTCATGCAATCACTCACACGGGCTTGGCCCACTATTCTCCCGCCAAAAACTGACTCCTTACTGATCATGAAAACTGAAATAATCAGCTAAGCTAATTCCTGACACGTAATCAAGTGTTTTGATAGAGAGGCAAACTGCTGCGCAGTGTAGAACTTANGTACCCCAAAAGAAAGCGGGGCCATAAAAACGTCACACACTGAAAGAGCATTCACGTGTCTCATATAACTCCACGTAAGGAATTCTCGGCGATTGGTCGTAACAGTTCAACAAATTAATTCAAATCGCAATTGCATAAATATCTCTCGAGTAAGGGCTAATTATTAAGTAATCGTGGTTTTGTTTGTGTGGGAATAATTCAAAAGAGGTGTGGCCTCTTCCCTTCCCCGCATCCGCTCCGTTTTGCATATGAATTAAACCCCCGCATCTCACACTTACCTTTTTATTCACTATCACGCATCCTAAGGCAAGGAAGCGTTCTGCTTGGCTAACTAGCATTGTTACCTGGTCGTTGTGACCCGATTTCACGGACGGAACAATGCTGTGGCCATAGTCCGTACTTCCTGGTCCAAGCCCAAGGTCAGTCTCCATTGGCAACGAGTTACTTAAAGGGACGTAATGATGTTATAAATTCACTGGCTGCCAATTACGCAAACTATGACATCTGTTCCGCGACCAAGATATTTTAGAAAAATTAATGGCAGCCCGTCCAACAACATCTGGCGGCACTTCATGACGCCAGGCGCTGTAACTTATTATGCATCTATTGGATTTAATTTTAATTGTTTAATATTGAATCGCTAAAGATAAAAAAGCGCCGACGCGAAAGTGATGACAATCAGTTCAACGCAACCGAATACGTACCGGAAATGATGTGGACAACAGTCTGACACAGTGTCGGTGTAACAGTAAAGAATGTCCCCCTGTAAACAGTGTCCGCTTCTAATTGTTCAATGACGGATTAAGGTGCATGGCTACAGAAACCAATCACCAGAGATTAGAATGTAACAATAGGATCTTTTGTTCCTCTGGGGACATTCTTTCCTTTCACACTTGTGTGTGACAGGAATCAACGTCCTAGGAATGCAAGTCCGCCAAACAATAGCCCGCCATTGTAAGGCTAATGGTCATGGTCTCCATAGCCATATATTCTAATCCCTCTCTGAACAATAAGACCGGACTTTGATTCCAGGGGACGTTGATCCCTGTCACACCTAGGTTTCTCAACTCGTTGCTTTGAGTGACGGAAACTGTCTGCAACCCATACTTCGTCGAACGTCTTTGATCTGCCTTCACGAGGGTAACGATCATACTGCTGAAAAACTGTAACTTGAATGCTCAGCACCGAAGGACAGGAGATTTTAATGACTTTGCAAAAGAAGGTGACAAACTAAAGTGCAAAAAACGACAGGCAATGTGAAACAATATACATGTAATCCAAGTCGTCTCTGATATTTGACAAATTTTCGACCCCATACCGGGTCCTCTTCAGGCACTTCCAAGACAATAGACAGGATTAGCACCTTTCCGACTCCGACTCCGACTACAACTACGAGAACGAATTGCAGTCCGCTGTGGACATCCTTGATAAAAACGATTTGATAGACGTTTGCAAATCGTAAAATGCCATAACTTTGTGGCAGAATAATTTTGACTCGTAATCGGAAGTGCACCTATAAATCGCAAATATCATAGTCGTATTTCAAGTCGTAACGACTAGGATTACGAGTTCAATATTCATAATTTATCCGTATTTCCGATTTACATGTATAAGGCCAAATTTTTCTGCCTTCAATATATGGTGTTTGATGAATTGAAAACGTCTACCAACTCGTTTTAATCAAGGATGTCCACAGCGGACTGCAATTCGTTCTCGTAGTTGAAGTCGGAGTCGGAAAGGTGCTAATCCTGTCTAATACTATAGTATACACCAGACGTTTTTAACCTTAAGACACCGATGTGGGGTCGAAAATTTGCAAATATCGTAGACGACTTGGATTATTTTGTTTGTTTTGCAAAAGAAGCTCGTTAGTATAAAATAAGAAAAACTAAACGAACTCAATCAGGGAGGGTATAGAGTCAGATCCGAAAAAATGGCTTGCCTGTGAATGACAGTAGTTTGCAACTGTATAAGTTTATATTCGAATGGTCATGGTTTCTTTGGCAATCCCAATCCTAATAAAAACCGGACTTGTATACCAGTGGACTTCGTATTCCTTCCTTTCACTGCTGGGTAATTGATAAGCCACTGACATCTGGTGGTAAGTACGTAAACTAACACAAACGACATTTGAGCAGAACAGCTGGTCTACGGCCACGTGTGATAGAATATAATGCCGCCATCTTCCTGATGTCCCCCTCTACTTTTTAAGGGTCTTGGTCTCTCTAGAGTCCAATTCAATGGTGCCGCTTAATTACGTAACTATATTGTTGGGGGACATCCTGTATCGGGCGGGGGGGGGGGGGATTGGATCCCTTTACACCCCCCCCCATCCATGATTTACTCAAACTGCATGGTCTGCTGATATGGATATCTATGTTTATGTATTCCTGCTACCACATTTAATAGCCTATCTGTCGTTCCATAGATATTCCAATCCAATGGATTTGACCCTCTCAATATCACTGATATTGCTGCGCCGAGCCACCTATCCATCTAGCGATTAGAATAATCTTGGAGGAATTATACTGACAGTATAATTCCTCCAAGGAATAATATAGGCCTCAACTGATCCCCGAAAAGAAGTTCGGCAACCTCTTGTTTTTGTACAAATGGACGGGGTATTTGCCGTTGTTAACAGTAATGTTTTATTCAAATCACCTCTGATGAAACCTTCGCAATATTGTACATTTATAATAAATGGGGAAAAAAGAAAAAAACTGGAAAAGGACCATCCTCCCACAGCAGGGTTTGGTCTCGTTCCTCTTCATACACTCGGATGAAGAGGAGCAAGGTAAAAACCCCTGCTGTGGGAGGATGGAAAAGGACAGGCAAATGAGCCTGCTCAATCACGTTCCGTTTGCTCTGGAAAGGTATTTTTTCCAGAAATCGTCCGTTTTTGCGACTATGACGTCACAATCACAACGATCCCATCTATGACGTCATGTAACCAAGGGTTTTGGCTCCGACGTCATGAATGACCATTACGTCATAACGACATCGTAGCACTTATTGGTCAAAAATAAACCGTGCGTTGCGCCTATCTTAATCTGCATAGGCCTGATAAAATTGGTGAAGTCATTTTTCGGATCAGATGGCAGGTGTAACATCTGTGAGTGTTTCTGTAGCTCAGTGTTCCCCAACAATAGACGCGGCCTAGAATGGTTATTGTTGGGTTAGTTGCCGCTTAATCCGCCAGGAGGGTAACAATAAGAAAAACACAGAAATACGGGGAACACTGATCGGCGTTACACCGGCGCGACACAGATCCGTGTGATCCAAAAAGTGTGTGTACAGGGAAAAAGAATTTTTCCAACATGTTGTTGCGTACATTGGAAGCATTTTCCCAACAATTGGTCAACATGTTGGAAAACTCTTTTCCCCTGTATACATTAGACAACCTTTTTCAAACGAGATCTCTGAATGTTGGAAAAATGTCCGATAGAAAAATGTTTCTGCTTTCACAGAGCCAGGCGAGGATACAAGGGGGCGCACGGGGGGCCGCCGCCGCCCCCCTTTGGCTAAAAATTTGTAAAATCGACCGTAAAATTCACCGCAGATTTCAATGTTCCTAGCACAGGGCGCCCTCTCTTTTCCCAAAACCTGGATCCGCCCCTCCTTTAGGCGGCTGTTGATAATTCGTGACAGGTTATGAAATGGACAGCAGGCACGAAGATTCACCAATGGCTGCCACCACCAGGCATTTACACGTTCCCTGACTAAAGAGTTGTCGGACGATCTCAAGGAAGTGAATTCCCAAGGCGCCATGGTTTTTCAAGTGGTGGAAGGTTGAAAACTTTCCATGAATGTCACATGTTAGGGTTTGGAAAGGCCCCTTTCCGGCTCTCCAGGGGCGTAGCTAGCTTTTTTGGCCTGGGGGGCAAAAGGTCCTCGGAGGGGGGGGGGGCAAAAGACCATATTTTGCTAATTTTCGGTCAAAATGTGCATGAAAAACGCATTAGCCCCCCCGCTAGCTACGCCTCTGCTCTCCGGCCTCCACGGGTAGGCCGAATATGAACATAAACTTGTTTTCTGCTGTACAAATGCATTCGAACGTCCTGTACGAAACCAAAGTACATGTAATTAAGCATTTAGTAGGCCTAGACTTTATCTTTGACTTAAATTTACAGATATATCCCGTTTTGGTAATGATGATAGCCGCGTTCCCAAAGCATGACTTTATCTTTGACTTAAATTTACCGATATATCCCGTTTTGGTAAATGATGATAGTCGCGTTCCAAATCATTTCAAACCCACATGTAACATCACCGTTTATCGTCTGTCACTGCAGAAAGGCCAGAATAAGCAAACGGTCTTATTAGGAGATTTCGAGAGCTGCGTTACCATGGCAATGGAGTGAACGTCTTCGGGGAAAGCAGCTAAAAAATACGATCCGGGTCTTTTTCGTTCGGCCTTGGCCTCGTCTGTAAATTCGTCGTAAACACTATTGACTGAATGATTTTTCAGTGGCACGTGGTTGGAAACCCGGTGTGTCATCAGAGGTTGTTCCCTGTTTGCCAGTGTTCCCCTACATTAGTCTGTCGGAATCGACCTGCCACAATTTGGCAAAAGGGGACTCCAAGCAATGCAGTAGGTCCCTCTGAGCGGTTTAGTGGGGCAGAGGACGCTGGTCACGTGCGTGTCCGCTAATGATTTTCCGAAAATATTCCGGTGTGACAGTTCGAATGGCCATGGTCTCTAATCCCTCGCTGAACAATAATACCGGGCGTTGATTCCAGGGGGACTTTGATCCCTGTTACACCGGTAATGGGAAAACCTGATTTCTTCAAGATGGATGTAATCTGGGCTACTGACCAAAATTCATGATAAGTTCACATTCACTCCAGCAACAAGCCATCTCAATGGACTGTTCCTTACTGTATATAATCATAAAGGAATCAAACATAAAGGTTCAACTTACAAATTTAGCATTTTATAAATGTGGACAGTATCCCTTAAAACCTCAACCGATTTGCATTCTGACTCTTCCATATGATAGGCAAGACCCTTCTGCATGTTTAGTGCAAATGTTGACTTCAGACTAATTGACCTTATGATACAAAAAGACTGAATTAATGAGAACCTCACGAACGATGAGAGCGCAGGGTCATCTGTGTACAATTGAATAGGCTAACGTACAATGTACGTTTGCACATGGAACACTAATTGTACTGAAAAAGCTCTGTTATCCTCAGAAATGGAATTCAATGCATGAAGTTGACAGATTCATGTACCCCACTACCATAAAAAAGTTGAAGCTCCTACCTATTGCGTAAAGCCAAATTTCAGGCGGTGAGAGACATCTGGTGGCAAGACATGAAGTGTATCCCTCAGTAAGCTCATCGTTCGCAGTTAAACCTTTATGATTGATTCCTTTATGATATAATACAGCAAGTATACATCATAGTATTTCCTATACATTTTACTTCCGCATTGAACACTAACACTGGCCCAAACCAGTAACATGCAACTTGCACTTTATACCGACCGATCAGGCACTATCTGATGCTTCGGCCTAATAGGGTCTCACAGCATTAGTAGTCTTCTAAATCAAAAGCAGATACTGCGTCTTCTTCTGGAATTGAAGAAAGGATAAAAGCGAACAGCATTCTGTTTTTTCAGCTTCAATGAATCCCGAAGAACTTGGACGGAAATGTCCGGATACATGAAAATTTTTAACAACGTGTTGGAAAACTCTTTTGTTCCCCTGTACATGTATTTGTCAACAAGGTGTTACATTATGTTAAGGCCTCTATACACTGAATGACAAAAGTCGAAATTAGTTGCTACAGTTGTCCGTTCCAATGGAGTATTTCAACATGTCGCCAGATCAAGTGTTGTCGAACTGACCATAGCTGCGACTAATTTCGATTTGTCATTCACTGTATATAGGCCTTTACGCTGAATGTTGGGAAAATGTTGCCAGTGTACGGCGACTTTATTCATATGTCTGTACTGGTCTTTTAAAGACTAGGCGACATCTCAAATGCGACGACAATGTTTCACTGATGAACACGTACTTTGTGAAAAATAAACTATATAATACAATTGCTGCCTGCAGTCATAATTGGAATTTCATTCCACATACATACATGTGTTTAATGTGGTATGCTTGGATTGGGTTATAAAATTTCATTAACAAGATATGAAAACCACATATCCACAGCAGCACACGTGGAATTTCATTCCTGATAAATAAATAACATTTAACAAACGTGGTTTAACAAACATTGTTTTGGCAGTTTTGTGATAAAGTACCGACACTCGGCTCCAAGAATTGATATCAAAATGAAAAGGTGTTGATCCCTTAGGGGAGAGGGGATAAGATACATGTTGATACTTGCATTAAGGTCATCTACTGCAATGCACGGTGGCACATTATCTGTTCCAGCACTACGCTACAAAATAATGGACACTTTTCGTATTTAATTTGTCATTGCCTTTTTTGGTAATTTGCAGCAGAACCGAGCAAGTCCTCCAATTTTAGTGGTGTGTCCCAACACCTTTTCCTGAATTTCACACCACTATGGCAAACAGCCATTTCTCAGCTTCCATGTCAACGCACAAACGGTCCACACCAATAGTAGAAGGCCTACCACCAAGATGCACCACCACAAGCACCCTCAAATATGGCAACTAATACTTCAATTGAAAAGGCAATGACTGTCTTGAATGATATGACTAATACTCTAATATTGGTACAATTTTCCTGAATATTTTAGGACCACCCCCACCCCTCCAACAATGTTGCTCCCTAACAAGGGACAGCACTGTTTTTCTCCAACCAGTCAGAGAACTAGTCAGAGCAGTTTCTCTCCAACGAGTCTGAGAACAGTTGTTCTCCAAACAGTCAGAGAACAGCTGCCCTCCAACTAGACCGAGAACAGGAAGTTGCTAACCAACGAGTCAGAGAACAGGAAGTTGCTATCCAACTAGTCAGAGAACAGGAAGTTGCTATCCAACGAATCAGATAACAGTTGTTCTCCATCTAGACAGAGAACAGTTGCTATCCAACTCAGAGAAGTCACATCAGTCTTGTTCTCAATCTATCCACAGCACCACTGAATGCAATAACAGCACTGTTCCTCGCACATTAACCATATAGCATCGTTGTCGGCCTCTACCCCAACAACACCGCATGGTTACACGCCATTGGCCTCGTCACTTATCAATTATTCCATCCTGTTTAACAGTCACACTTTCACAGAACCATTCGACAAGTGCTTTCATGTCTTCTTCATCGTCTTCCCACAGGTCTTGCATTGCACTTGCCAGAGCGAACTTTTGTTTGTAGCCGTCGAAATCAGCTCGACTCACACCTGGAATTGACAAGGAATATCCAATCTGATCAGTTTCGGAAAAGGACGCACCTTTTTCAGTCAGCACTTCGACGACCAACAAGTTGGATTAACTTAGGGTAATCTTTAAAATGGATTAAGTGACGATTTTGGAGGATGAAGGGATTGATGAATATTATACAGTGTGTCAAATCACTAATTCATAATTTTTGCAGCAGTTGGCTTAGCAGATTTGGTGCATCAAAACAGAAAGTATCCCTACTAAAAAATCTCTCTTGGGTGCTCTAGGGTGTTCGTGGGTAGACTGTTCCAAAATACCCATTGACTAAAAGGGTGTTCTCATAGAACACCCTTCAGTCAATGGGTATTTTGGAACAGTCTACCCAAGAATACCCTAGAACACCCAGGGACATCATAGATCACCCATGCACTTACCTTTGGGTACGACTAACTTCAATTTTTCCTCCACCGTGTTGATGGCCTTCCACCAATCCAAAGACTCTGTTGCGGTCTTCTCATCCGCGTACTTGGATGAAGCATACAAGATCACTTTCTTCGCTCTCTCCAACCCCTCTTGCACTTTACTGATACCAAGGGCGTGGAATTTACTGTTTATTGTTCCAATATTCAAGTGTTTCCCGTGCTCTAAAATTCCATCATCCTTGAGTTTTTTGCAAAGCCGGATGGCAGCGTTGTCATCAGAATCACAACAGAGACAGAGTACATCTACTGTGGATGGTTCATCATCATCTGGGGTCCACAGGACAACTCCTGAGTCGGGGGACGAAGCAGTAGTGGAAGGGGACGAGGCGGTATGACTCTGAGTATTGGGATCAAAAGAGTCCGAGGAGGTACATTTGCCTGAATCAGGTGAGCCCATAGATGCAGATCTGCTGTCACATATGGAAGACCTGTCAAATAACCATTCAGAATTCATCAATAAAATCTGCTGTAGTACCTATACGGTCAAATTTTTCAAATGATTTTTTTTCATTCCAGATTCAGGGTCTCTAGAGCATAGAAGCTAAGATCCAGAGGAAAGCCTAGCAGTGAGTAAAATTTGAACATGTGGCGAAAAAATTGACCGTGTAGGCCTACACAGCGGAACAGTCTTTCGCCCGACGTAGCTGCTAATGTAAATATAGGAGAGCACAACCACTCAAGTAATCAGTTTATCATTCCAATATCCAGAGCACCGTCATCACCGAAGAGCATTTCGAATGCATGTCCTACAATCCAGTAGCATTAGCAACAAAAACCTTTGAAATTACTTCCCTGCTTTGTGAACCACTTGTGGTGTTACCTCAAACTCACCTCTTCAGCTTTGTTTCTTTCGTGCTCATTTTGTGTACAAATTTTCCAGTTTCCTGGCGTTGACTCCTGATATCGTCTGCCATCTGCATAAAATAATTTTCTGGATTTTCAGAAAGAAGGTCTTCCTCTTCTGCTTCTTTAATTTGTTTCAAGAAAGATAGACGACGTTGTAGCTTACGGGCTTCATCACCTTTTCCTGAAAGTATAACAGAGCTTCACACACAGTTTGCATTAAGACGGGATCGGATCCAGCATTAATCATGAAAAGGGCAAGGTGAACGCCCCAGAAGGCTAAAGCTTGCTTGTAGGCCTACAAATGACCCGGAATCCTTCTTGTGTAGAAAAAATAAGAACTGCTCTTTAGTTGCACTTTCTGACATTTCAAAAGCAAAACAATGTTTTTTAAGTCTCTTCCTCCATCGTGATGGTTATTCGCTTTTGGTCTTGAAAAAAATTGTGGAGCGGCTAATACGCCATGGTATGACACTGGGACAAGTTTTTCTGAAGTATGCACAGAATATGCCAAATACATGCTTCTTCAGGTGACTTTTTTTCTGCAGCGAATTATCATTTTGCAATGAACAACTCTAAGACAGATTGGTTATAGTGTGGCAGAATGGGTATAGTGGTATAGTCTTCAGCTTTGTCATATTTCACCTCTGGCAAAAAGAATAAGTTCTCACCTTTTGGCACAACAGGAATGAACATGTAATCATCTCGTTCGTACTCTGTCGTCCGAGCAACCTCCACCTGCAGTCTTTGATCAAATTTTTCAGCCTCTGGCGTAAGATAAACAATTATTTTTGTTGCCCTCCAGATGGCTTCGCACTCCTTTTCTATACCATAATCATGGTAATCATCGATTGTTTTGATCACCAGTTTGTCTGAGTATTTACGGCGAAACTCTTCAAGGAATGTGTTGTCTTCTTGTGCACATGCAAGTAACAGTACGTCACAGCAGTCGTATCCTTTAAAATGGTCGTCAGGGTGAAAATCTTCCAATGACTCGATTCTGAAGAAAAAACAACAACACCAAGTTCGGTGCAGTTTGTTACAACATTTATAGAATTAAATTGATTATTTTTGTCCCATCAAGACTTCGACCCCAAGCGGGGTCTTCCTCAGGCACTTTCTAGTTGAGATAACTTTCTAGTTGTGGGGTTGAAAATTTGCAAGATTTGGAGACGACTTTACGGTTACTATCATTTGGTGTGTCGTTTTTTGTGCTTATATTTTGGATTTCATTTATCTGACAAACTAATAGCAAAAAATCAGCGTTTATAATTCTTCTTGAAGTAATTTCTATGGAGAATGCTGCTTACCCTTCGTATTTGTTAGCATCTTTTACGGATTTTTCAAGCTTGAGTGTAATGTCTGCTGGAATTGGCTTCCTTTTAGTGATTGAACTCCCATTTATCTCTCCCATCTCAACAAGTAAACTCCGTTGCTTTTTCTCCTCAGGTTCTGTGCAACTGGCGGTTTTATTATGCGCGAAAACATCATATGGTTTGTCTTCATCACCATTCATAGACTCATCATCAGCCTCACCGGTCTTTAAACTTGACTCTGCCTCCTCAGTCAGAAGCACAAAGCCATCAACTTGCCCTGTGTCCTTGACCTCAGAACGGCCATCATGCACCTCCATCCCTGTGTCCTTGACCTCAGAGCGACCATCATGCACCTTCATCCCAGTGTCCTTGACCTCAGAGCGGCCATCATGCATCTTCTCTCCTTCTGTAAAAGCGGCACTCGGCATAACATCCGTGTTGACCATGCTACTTGTGTCAGAAACTGGCTCTGGATGGCTTAAAAGACTGCTGCCAGGAAATGCCAAAATCTTCTCCATTGAGGGGATTTTAATCACACCATGCCCTAAAACGGCAATGGATAAAAATTACTAACTACTGGGGCAGTGGATTTTTTTGTTATTCAAATGTGCAGAGAGAGAAGCATTCCTTGTGTCATAGTTTGGATTTTCGCAAACTTTTCAAGATGCAGCAAGAACATCATTTTCTGCGGGTAGGCCTACTTCCAAATTCTTATCTATCAATGAAAAGGATTGCACAGACAGTTTGATTTTAAAATTACCAGGAATTGTAGCACTCAGCTGACAGTGGGCAGTGACCATTACCAGAGTTGCAAGAACATTCTTGCAAGGAGCTTCACCACCTGGAAGAAGAAAACGTGTTTCTTTTGAAACAAAATTTTCCACCTATAGCCTAAGCCAAATTTGTAAAGCAGGAAGCGTTAGGCCTACACCGATTACTAATATCTAAAGACAACGTCGTATACAAAACGTAACAAAACTAATACATCTTTTAGTTTTAGAACTAATTTCTTCATTCAACAGATGTGCACGAAGTCGGCCATGATGGGTTCCGGATACGGGAAGTGCCACTGCAAGGAATCCACGATGCAATGGTAGGCCTATAGGCCTACATTGTATGTCTCTTTGCCAACACCTCACCTGCGTCGACTTCTTCTTTCAGTGGTATTCTCACAGAGAACGTCTTCTTGATGTGAAGAACTCGGTCTTCTACAAGCACATCTGGTAATTTTTCCCTACGAAATGCTGTGTTCACTGTCATCTTCACAGACGGTCTGACGCACATTTCATGGGAAGACATCCTGATGGCATACTTCTCTGCACTGATGACAGAATAATCCGGTAGAATTCCATCGATTGAAAGTATCTTCTCCTTCACCACTTCAGGCTTGCCTTCAGCAGCAATTGTCCATTTTTCAATAGATTCATACAGCTTTCCATGGCCGTTCAGACCTAAAAAGTATAGGCCTGTGGAAAATTATCATGATAGTGACAAGGGACCAGACTAACTTGGCCAGTCATAACTGTGAATGATTAAGGGTAATGAAAAGTGACTCGAAATCTCGAATTTTTGACGCAAAAAATCTGACTAATTGCAAACTGAATTGAGAAAATAAGGTTCGGGGCACCTTCTTATGATGGTTCCCGTGGTCCCCGACCCTTATTTTCCCAATGTTTTGTGCAGTTAGTCAGATTTTTGCGTCAAAAATTCGAGATTTCGAGTAACTTTACATAACCGTTAAACCTTCACGTAGGTTTGTGTATTTTCCCTTCTTGCTGGAATTTGAACACCGAAAGTGAACAGACGTGATTCTTTAGGCTGCGATTACCTGGTCGCACACTTTTTGGGAAGCCTTTGTTAACATCCTGAGAACATCATTAGTGCTCGCTCCGTTCGTCACCACCGCACACAACGGTGACGACATCCCCTGATGTTCTCAGGATGTTTTTAAGGGCAAGCTGACGTTGTGAATTTTTGGAACGTGGTTTGAATAGACGTTGTAAATAAAACATGTCAAAATACCATAAAAGTACAAGTTATAGGACGAAAATGAAGGTACCTGTGGGGTCTTTCAGTCAAAAGGAATTGAATGAGACGCGTCTTAGAACGCACTAATTGGCTAATAAGCTACATGTACAAAAGACGTCGCATCATCAAATTACCCTGAAATTCAATATTTCTGCAACTATTTTGCATGGAAAGAGACAAAATTACTAGAAAGCTCACAATTGCGGAATCCTGATCTGACGGATAATGGGAGAATATCCAACATTCTGTATGCCGCCATTTCAGCAAACTGTCGCAGCTTGACTTGGCATCAAATCGTTAGATCTAGAAGAAAGACATTGAAACACTTTTATTCATGTTGATGCCCTAGAATAGGCCATGTGAAAAAAATTGTTGGTTAGCATCCCTTCCCGCCAGTGAAAGCACCCTCCTCAAAAAAATTGTTTTTTTTATTTTTATTTTCAAAAAACCTTTAAAAAATGCCAAACGAGTGATAAAATTGTAGGCTGGGATGCTAAGTTAAATAAAACAACACAGTTTAGGATAGAAAATAGTTTTTATTACAATTCATACCTATTACATGTACATTTGAAATTTCCCTCATGTTGCCATGGTTACTATGGTAACATGCATGTCAAAGAAAGTCAATAAAAATGAAAAAACTCCCACCCTCCTCAGAAAACTGAGAGGTAGGATGCTGACCAACAATTTTTTTACATGGCCGGTGGGACACTCCTAAAAAAGTGCCTTGTTTTTCTGTCAGCAAGGGTGATGCTCTGGGTTACGGGCAATGCATCCCTTTCTTTTGACCCTTCGGACCACGATAGACTACATGGCAAGCCGTTTGCCCATTTAATCAAATAAACCTTTTTTTAAAACCTGTTTTTTATTGAAAAACTTGTTTTTTTCGAAAAAAAATCTTGGTTTTCTTACAGAATCTGGAAAAAACCAAGTTTTTTTGAAAAAAACCCAGATTTTTCCATTTTGCAGAAAATAAACTAGGTTTTTAAAAAAACTAGTTTTTTCAAAAAAACAAGTTTCTTTTTAAAAAACCAAGTTGCTTTTAAAAAAAGTTGTTTTAAATAAAAAAAAAATTTAAACAAAAACCAAGTTTATTTTAAAAACCTGTTTAAAAAACGGTTTATTTGATAATGAACAAACTGCTTGCCCAAAAAAACTGTTTTTCCTTTTATTGGACAAATGGCGAGTTGTATCAAAATAAACCAACTTCATTTTAAAAAAACTAGGTGTCTTTTAAAAAAACAAGTTTAGTTTTTTAAAAACCTGTTTTTTAAAAAAAAACAGTTTAAAAAAACAAGTTTTTTCCACTCAGGTAAAAAAATAGGATTTTTGAATAAATGAACAGTTGACTAAAAAAACATGTTTTAAAAAAAAAACAAGATTCTTTGCAATGTGGCAATGGAATAAAAGAAATCTAGTTTTTTAAATAAAAAAACAGGTATTTAAAAAAAACTGGTTTATTTGATTAAATGAACAAACGGCTTGCCATAGAATCCATGGTACAAGTTCCTGTATGTAGGCCCCTATAAGTGATTCGACGCATCATTGCGCAATCTCGCTGTAGGCAGGCTAGGGCCTAGGCTGAAATGAGTCAACTTGGACAGTCTAAACACTAATTTGGGCTGTTTTTACCTACTTTTCGCGACTGTTAATGAAACTAAGTGCAGCTAAAGGGTTTCCCACGTCACGTCCTGTATTCGTTTCAATTCTTATTTACAAAATAATCACAAAAACGACAGAAATTTGTGCAATCACAGTGAGATTGACTTTCATTTTCACAATAAGAGACAGGATTGCAATGCTAATGTAGGGGAAAACCAGCTTTGCCTAAAAGGGAATCCCAGAAATGTAGCATAGATACCGGTACTGATTTGTAATATGCCAAATCTTTATGAATCATTTTACCGTACGTATTATATTTTTTTAATCTTTATTACTACTTTTTGTATAAAAATTAATTTCTTCTATTCTCTTTAAATCGTACATCTGTATAATAAACAATGTCAAATTTTGAAAAACAGAAGTTGCAACATTAAATCCAACATGGCGGTTGGTTGGTGCCGGGCGCGTGAAATTTACAGGAAACTCGGCATAAAACTATTCAAGAAAACAATTCTGAACACCCAAATCGATGTGAAAGTGAAGAACAATCATGTCCGTCTTTCCAAAACCGATCAGCAGTATTTTCCGTCGCGAAGTTTAGCTACAACCGCCCATCAAAGACGACGCTTTGACATGTCGACAAAAAATCCGTTAGATGGCGACACTGCTCAGACACATTTTCGGCCGAACTCAAATGAGAAAATTGAACAGATACACTTAGTATGTGATTGGCTGCATGCCTTTGTTCAGTAATCTAAGGAAAATTGGGACTGATCTGTAGGCCTAGAGTTATATCTTGATTTGGCTGGGGCCAACCGTCAGCCCTGTAGCGTAGGCAGGCGTACTTAATACTATAGACATGGCCGGGTTCGTAAGAAGACCGGAATACACCAAAATACGCCGGAATACGCCGAAATACCACTGAAAACAGGGTTAAAAGGCTTCTTTTCAATGTTATACAGTCATGATAGTAGTGAGGCAATGTATCGTATCAATCTAATGTAAAAATTCATTTATCAGTCTCAGGATTCGACCGATTTGAACAGAAACATCGCCCGGCGGGTGTTTTCGGCGATTGACCGCCGCCATATTGGATTTGGATACAAACACGCGGGATGCAAGATGGCGACCGCTGGCCGCCGAAAACACCTGTTGCGATGTTTCTGAAGTTGCCTTTGTGAATTTTGAGGCTGATCTTGCCCTCTTCTGCCTCGTATCATGTAATAAATATCATAGGTACAACATAAGAGTGAAATTAAGCCATTTGTATCGTGTTTTCGGCAGTATTCCGGCGGATTTCGGCGTATTTCGGTGTATTCCGGTCTTCTTATGAACCGGACATGGCCCAGAAATAACGGGACACCCGGTCCAGTTTTCGACCGTCTCCTAACCTAAAGATCTTAGCAGAAATCAGATTTAGCGTGCCAATAATTTTTTTCTTTTTGGCCATTGGAAAGAGGATTACTTCTGGATATTGGCAATCCAAAAATTTTGGAACCCAAATGATCGAAGATTTAGAAAAGAGTGATTTTATTGAGGCAATCATCAGAAAAATGGTCAAAATTCGTGTGTGCGGCGGGCGTGACGTTACGTCATTGGCGTCACGACACAACAGTTCCCAGTGCTTTTCCACGGCAAAAACGTGCATTATGGAAACTTTGGAACTAAAATTTCAACTTCTATCGGTCGGTCTGCACACGTGTGTTGACGAGATACACGCCATTCTGTTTACACAGGTTAGGTCTACTGGCAATAAGCTACAAGACGAGGGGTCAATTGTTATGTTAAACTTTCTGGCTTTCTCACAAGGAGGATTTCAAAATGGGATGCAAAAACCAACTTGGCAAACATAGCCCCGTAATCAATGGGCCATGTCTATAACTAGTAGCGTGCGCAGTAGGCCTAGGCTACCGGTAAAAAGTAGGCTAGCTAGGCTAGGCTTTAATAAATAGGCCTACCGCACCCGAACAACATGGCATGCCACCCCTGCCACACCACGGCACAATGCTGCTGGTTGTTGCTATATTGTTTATTTTATAGGCTCTAAATAGATTGCCTAATGACCTGGAAGCTTCTGTAGTAGACCAAACTGCTGATCACGGTGACTGAGACCATGGTGGGCCTGAAACCAAGCATGCCATTTATCAGGACTTTTGAGAATTAGCAATTAGGACTTATATAGCTAGCATAGCAGCTGTTGACTTTTCAGCAGTTACCTTTCACCTGTTCCATATTTTTCTCTATGGCCCTTTTATTTCTGTTAAGATACGTATTCATGACAAATAGAGATTTCTTTGAACCTGAAGCATTGAATACTTTTGATTTGTAGGCCTAATATGTAACCCTCTGTCAGTATGGAACTCGATTATCATTGGAAGTTGAAATCTTTCACAAAGTACATGTATATGCATTGAACCGTTAAACTTTGCTGTGATTGTTTACAGGGAACCAATCAAAATAGCAATAGTGAAGTTAATCATGATGTCCTGTCAACTTTTCACTCCAAAAACAAACTTGGGAAGAAGA
>NMRB01005810.1:6030-17180 GCA_002633025.1 Notospermus geniculatus
CATGGAAACCAATGTACAGCTAACTTCTGAATGGTTGGGTTTAGACTCTATAAATGTATTACCAACAGATAGAAATATGGTGCCTCTGAATCAGCCAAGGATGTTCTTAATTGCTTTTGGCAAGTGGAAATCACTTTTGGGGTATTTGGTCCGATATGTGTAATTTTACATTAAAACTGCAATGTAGCATGGAGGTATAAAATAAGGTGAATGTAGCAACTGAAAATATTTAAGACCATGTTTATTTGATTCACTGTCCCCATATTTCTATCTGTTAGTAATACATTTATAGGGTCTAAACCCAACCATTCAGAAGATAGCTGTACATTGGTTCCTCTGCCCCTGTACAAAATCGAGTCCACCAGCCCAATGATAAAGTCAGTAGCAAACTATAAAATGGTCCATAACAGGAGTTCGCAAGAGAGATGACCGAGCAGTCCTCCCAATTCTTATGTAGAATAGATATACCTACCAAAAAATGTTAACAGCAATTGTATATCTTTTTGTGCAACCTTGTTCACTATTTTTCGTGCTTGGCTCCCCTACTACAAGGACATAAAGCAACATAAAGTGGGGAAATCACTTTCACGTTTTGGTTTATACATCAAGGGTAAGTTCTGAATTTGTCTGTTTCTCTGAGGTACAATTAGACCACATTTTTGTCAGCGAACAAGCAGAAAGAGTGGACACTCAAAGCCAACATAGCGCAAGCCTGAGAGACAACAGACTCATCATGGACAGCCCAGATCACCAGACTCTTACCTTCCACTTTTGTATCATCCTTGGCTTTGTATTCTTGGCTCTTAATGGCAAGTTCTACACCATAACCTGACAACCGCACTTTCTCATCACCAATGTCCTGAAAGAAGAAATAAACTCCATCAAAGACAACACACCTCATGATTGCAAAGATACCACACCACATCATACTACCACCAGTGAACAGAACTGAAGCGGCACTGGTGAACAAGGTGTATAAGAATGGTCTTGGCCAGGCGCTACGACTGAAGTCTAAAATGGGGTCTGGTCTGGTAAAAGGGGAGCCACGGTGGTGTGGTTAGGGTGTCCGACAAGCGGTCAGAGGGTCCCAGGTTCGAATCCCACTGGGCGCGAGACTTTGGGCAAGTCTCTTTGCCTTACTGGCCGCTCTCTACCCAGGTGTATAAATGGGTACCAGTCGGAAATTCTCATATTGTAGCGCTGAATGAGCAGCTCATCTGAGTTCTGCTGAAAGGTTTCAGGATAGACTGGGGTTAAAGTGTAAAGTCGGATGAGAACCTCTACTGTTGTTGATATCAGACTATAAACCCAAACTTTAAACTTTAACAGAATGTTGCTTACCTTGACATAATGTCTTAAGATATAATCTATCTTTCCACCTTCTGCTAATTTCTTTAGTTCTTTATGGAATGTAGTAAAGCTTGTGGTACCAAGCGACCCGTACAGGATGACAACACTCTCTTCATTCAACACGCCAGGGTAGTGGTGGTCTGACTTATATACCACTGACTTTGACCTGGAGAAAATACATGTACTCGTAACATTGGAGAGCGTATACTGCACCCACAATCGTCCATCGTCGTCACTCACTGGGATTCAACTGACATAACAAGGCAACCTGTCACCGCACAAGCAGTACCGAGTCACTCTGACGTTGGCAAGTTGAGATCAACGTTTTATCAATTTCAGTTGGCCTAGGCTTATTGTCTGTCTTTTGTATTAAAACGTGAGTGATTACCTTTCTTCCTTTATCTCCTGGGGTTATTTTGGTACATATCTTGTGCGACTTAATACAGGTTTTCAGGGTTTACGCCAGGATTTTCAAGGAGGGGGGAGAAAAAAAATTTAAAAAAAAAATTTTTTTTTGAAAAAAATGTTCAAAAATTTTTTTTGGGTTTTTTTGGTTAAAAATGGCCTCCAGAGTCATTTTTACACTCCAAAATGCCAAATTCGTCTTCCTTCTGCATGAAAATTGCATTTGAAATGTAAGAAATCAAAGAAAAACACTACAGTAGTCTACTGAAGTGAAAATAGTGATATTTGAAAAAGGTTAGTCTGCAAACTTGAGGGGGGATATCCCCTCCTTGAAATTTTTGAGGAGGGGATCATCCCCCCTCTCCCCCCCCCCCCCTCTGGTGGAAACACTGGTTTTGCTGTGAAGGGTCACATATAAGCAGACAAACCACTCTCCACTGATAGAGTAAGCAGACAAACCACTCTCCACTGATAGAGTGTGCTAAAGCTAGAAACTCGCATCTGAGGTCATGAAATGAAGGGATCTTACTCATTTGTCTCTTTGAGCAAAGCGTCCACCTTGGCCACGTCACATGTAAACCTCCCATTCACATCAACAAAGGTTTCACAATCTGGATGCTCCACATTACTGGCAACCTAGAGAAAACAAGCAAACACAAGGACTGGTTACCGGTACTTCTGTTGAGCAATGGAGGCTTAAAGTTTTGGAGGAAAGACAGCAGATATCAGAAGTCACGAAGCCGGAAATTTCAAGTCTTCAGTACTGAATTCAAAGGATTTGTATTTCAGCACTGAAAAGGTGATGATGGACAATCTGTTTAAAAAAACTATATGGAACTCAGTAAAATCAGTTAACACTGAGTCAAAGCTGTTTATGTCAAATCACCCTGCCTGAGGAAAAGAGCTTGTTGATTTGAATAGATGTAAGGGTGTCCCATATTCCCTAGACTCGGCACCCAGTCGTTGTGTCGCTCCGGCCGCCGCGCTACACTCCACAAATGACTGGGAAAGCAAGCTCCAAATCAGCGGCTAGCGTACCGATGACCACAACGGATACGAATGAGTTCAGCCAGTCAGAAACTGCGTCTTGAACGCCATCAGCTGCTCGTTGCAAGATGCGAAATCAGCTGATTATCAGAACTTTCTTCGAGGTCAAGGACAGTATCCTGGTTCCTAAGTTTGATGCTGTGTGCGATAAGCAGTACTTACGGATTTATCATTATTCTGCTAGTGACGTTGAAAAGTTTCTAGACGCGCGAGAGGATCTGGTAAATTACATCATCCACAGAAATAACAACCAACCAAAAGTGTGCCAGATTTTCCAAAGCAGATTGCTTTCGGGCAATTTCATTTGTCGAGATGGGCGTTGTGGTTGTCGGTACGTTAGCCGCTGATTTTGCATCTTGCTTTCCCAGTCGTTTGTGGAGTGTAGCGCGGCGGCCGGAGCGACACAACGACTGGGTCCCGAGTCTAATATTCCCAGGTGTCTCATTGTGGGGTTTCAATCCTCACCTGGTGATACATCGCTATCGCTGGGGAATGAGCCCTCAATGACAGAGAAAAGAGGAATAATTTCAGTCTGAGTGGAGACAGGAAGTCAGCAGCAACTTTCTTGATGAATTTGTAGTGTTCCTCGTCATCTTCTGCAAAAGAAAATCAGCAATAATAAATGATGGCAGATAAATTTGAAAATACTGGATATCACAAAACTTCATGTTTAAAACCAAGCGACACACAGGAGCATCATCAGTGGATTATGGTGGAGCAGTCTAAACAGTGGATTATGGTGGAGCAGTCTAAACAGTGAATTATGGTGGAGCAGTCCAAACAGTGGATTATGGTGGAGCAGTCCAAACAGTGGATTATGGTGGAGCAGTCCAAACAGTGGATTATGGTGGAGCAGTCCAAACAGTGGATTATGGTGGAGCAGTCCAAACAGTGGATTATGGTGGAGCAGTCCAAACAGTGGATTATGGTGGAGCAGTCCAAACAGTGGATTATGGTGGAGCAGTCCAAACAGTGGATTATGGTGGAGCAGTCCAAACAGTGGATTATGGTGGAGCAGTCCAAACAGTGGATTATGGTGGAGCAGTCCAAACAGTGGATTATGGTGGAGCAGTCCAAACAGTGGATTATGGTGGAGCAGTCCAAACAGTGGATTATGGTGGAGCAGTCCAAACAGTGGATTATGGTGGAGCAGTCCAAACAGTGGATTATGGTGGAGCAGTCCAAACAGTGGATTATGGTGGAGCAGTCCAAACAGTGGATTATGGTGGAGCAGTCCAAACAGTGGATTATGGTGGAGCAGTCCAAACAGTGGATTATGGTGGAGCAGTCCAAAAAGTGGATTATGGTGGAGCAGTCCAAACAGTGGATTATGGTGGAGCAGTCCAAACAGTGGATTGTGGTGGAGCAGTCTAAACACAGTAGAGTGAACTGAATTGGCCTCAGAGATCCAGACGACATGCAATACGAAGTTATACAACAATCAAACAAATCAAAACATCATCTTGGGGAAAAAATGAAAGTCTCCAACCGATTCAAGTGCTATTCTTACCTCCATACACATCTGCCTGAGAGAAGTCAGAAACTTTATTCACAAATTTCCAGAATTGTTCGTTGCTCTCCTTTGCAAAAAATTCACTGGAAAGAAAGGAATGATAGAATAGATGACCTGAGATCATGGAATGAAATTGTAACACTCCAGTGTCTAGTGGTGGAAATATGTAAGATATTCAAGTGTGTAGTTGTATCATAATGTATTCGACTGTAGATACTGAATATGACTTATCCGGCCACCACGGCCAAACTGCGAACCATGCAAATTATTGACTATACACGATCCAGGCCAAGTTATGAAAGGCCTAGTTAGGGTTACACATCACTTGTGAGTTTCTTTTCAATGGCAGACCGCAGTTTTATTCCACAGTCCGCCTAGGTTTGACAAAAGTGAAACTGACCCTCACCGCGGGATATCCATTACGATGC
This sequence comes from Notospermus geniculatus, assembly GCA_002633025.1. Taxonomy (NCBI): domain Eukaryota; kingdom Metazoa; phylum Nemertea; class Pilidiophora; order Heteronemertea; family Lineidae; genus Notospermus; species Notospermus geniculatus. The sequence continues at coordinate 10,774 of NMRB01005810.1, forward strand.
TCACCAGGCGTAAGACGATTTCCAATGAACATGTAACCCTGACTAGGCCTTTCATAACTTGGCCTGGATCGTGTATAGTCAATAATTTGCGTGGTTCGCAGTTTGGCCGTGGTGGCCGGATAAGTCATATTATACAGTAAATCAAACAAAGAGTAAGCAGTGTGGTGTCTCTGAGGCCTCTGACCACCACACCCCAAATGACCCTATAAGTATACATGAATGTGCTAATCTAGGGTTTCCGCCAGAGGGTAAAATTCCGTACCCTAAAATTTTCCAGGGTACGGATCCGTACCCTCAAAAATTTGATAAATTCACATATTTATCAGCAGTATTCATTGTTTTTCACCATTTAACATCATATTTCACGATGAAAAGTGATTTTATGCTTCAAAATACGCCTAAAATGGCACCAAACATCGTTTAAAACCAAAATGAACAAATAAAATTAAAAATAAACATTTTTCGAAAAAAAAGTTTTTTCAAAAAAAATATTTTTTTTGGTCCGTACCCTCTTTTTTTTTCTGGCGGAAACCCTGTAATCCAGTAGAGGCCAACGCCCAAAAGTCACCAGACCTTACACTCACAATCACAATGAAATGTGACATGCACACGTATTATGCCCACTTTCCATTTTACGGGGAAAATCCCTTCACACCTTTACAAAATCAATGACAGCCTCTGTCATTTCAGTAGTTACATTCCGCAGTGCTATCATCCTGAGCATCACATGTGACCCTCCGCTACAAAACCAGTGTAAAGTCGCGCGGAAAATGAGCCTAAACGTACCGACATGACACCAGAAGATAAAGACAGAAATAGAATCGCTCAGCAGGGGCGGATCCAGGATTTTGGAATACGGGGGGCCGGTCACCATCAGCCACAGGCTGACGGAGTAGAGTCGCAAGGCGCGGAGCAACAACGGGGGGTCTGGGGGCCTCCCCCTAAAAAATTTTGAATTCCAGATGCACTTAGATACGATTTCCAAGCATCTGGGGGCATGATTTCCTCATCTATTTGCTCATTTTTTCGGAGTTAGTGACACATTTTTTGTTGGCCCCCTCTGGATCCGCGCCTGCTCAGACTTCACAACAGACAGGCAGACAATACCGAAATTGATAAATGCGTTGGTCCCAACTTGCCAACCTCAGAGTGACTGATGATTGGTTTTGTGGTGGAGGTTTACATTTGTCAATTTCAGTGTTGTCTGTCTATTGTGAAATCTGAGTGATCCTGTTTCTATCTTTATCTCCTGGTGTCATGCCAGTACTTTTAGGTTTAGGCTCATGTTCCAGGCGACTTTACACTGGTTTTGTGGTGGCAGAGTTCGTACACTACCCCAGACCTAAAATTCCAGGACTTTTCAAGGAATTCCAGGGCCAAATATCCGGAAATTCCAGGACTATTTTGCCAATATTCAAGTTCTTACCAGGCTTGAAATCATTGGCCTACCGTAATATAAATATCATGACATCACTAGCCTAACCCAGACAATTCTACAAGCAAGTAGGTTTTTCTCTGCCATTATATTTTGGAAGGGCCAGAATAAGGGCCGATGACTCGACGAGTTTGACTCTGGATAATGGGGGGGTCTGGGGGTCCTCCCCCAGAAAATTTTGGATTCTATGCAGGCCACATGGGCAAAATTCAAGGACTTTTCCAGGACTTCTAGGGTAAATCATGGTTTTTCAAGGTTTTCCAGACCTGGAAAGGGGATAGCTCAAAATTCCAGGTTTTCAAGGATTTCAAGGTAGAGTACGAACCCTGTGGTGGACCGGGAGGGTCACATATAATCATTGTTTGGACCAAATATATAAGAACACACCTTGCTTCAAGAATTAGAGGTGTTGACATCCACTTTGAATCCAGTGACACTGTCACATACTTGGACTTGGCCTGGACGATGGAAATTCCCAGACCCAGGGCAACGACAAGTGTAATGCAGGCAAAACTCCTCATCTGGAAAAGGTACAAAGAAAAAACATAACACCAACATTCAAAATGACAAACTCTGGCGGCAGGTAGGCCTATCTATTCTAACCTGAAAATGGAATAGGACCTAGGCTGGGGCCTACAATAAAAAATATTGCAACATGGCAGAAACCAACTACATGTAGTACTAGGCCTACTAGGCCTAAACCGAGTACAGTAGGCCTACAGTAGTCGTAGAAATAATGTAGGCCTAAGTAACCATGGTAATATAGCACCACCATGATGGCATGCAGGTTAGACCTATTCACATTTTGGCCCAGCACAGCAGTTATGGTCGCCAACTTACTCTCCATTCCAGTTCCGAGTGGCACGAGGTTTATCAACGATAGCTCCGCAACGGCTGGGTCAAATTTGACATACCATACATCAATCGATTTGTCTTTTTTGCCGCTGCAGCCATCAGGGCAATTCTCCAGTAGAGAATTGGTATTACAAAATCAAATTTTTATTTTCATCTTTGATATTACAACTCGTTCAGATCAGCAAAAAATCTAGGAGATTCAGGCTGGACTGCTGGAAATTATAATGTGAAGTGTTTTCAGTTATAAGGCAAGATAAATTTATGAAAATTAAAATTCATGTTTTTTGCAGAGACTGTCCTGACATGACCTTGTTTTGGTACCCTTCTTTAGCCTGTCATAGGTCAGATTACATCCATGAAAACCATGGTGTTTTGGTTGGTTTCACACCTACAAGACTTGATTGAGGAACAATGGACAAATACAACACAATACAGTTGGGATGAATATGACTTTGAAGCCTTCTTTTCAGAAGAATGTTTTTGTAATTCCGTTACTGTAATTCCGTTACCACGAACTGTCTTCAGAAATGTTAATTTCTCTCAGAAGTAGAAAGATTTCTTGACGGTTAATATCTGAACTGAGAACTGACAACCTAAGCTGTATTATCATACTGTTTTTGTAATCACATGTTCTGCGGGTATTGTGTAGGAATTTTGTAAAAGTTGGTGACTGTTTTTGCACTGTCTCTCTGATTAATTCCGTTACCGACCGAAGTGGGCAACGCCGTAGACTGGGTTTGAACCTGTTCAAAAATATTTTGGCGTGATATGCCCAGGATATGACTGATTTCGTATCCGTCGTATTTGCCAGATAAGGGTGGGAGCAAAAAATATGACAAAATTTTGCTCTGATTTGTAATTCCGTTACCGGAGAATTGCCCATCATTCCCGAAAAACGCGACAGAAAAAAGTTCTTTCACAAATCACAGTTTGTATTTACGGCTGAAATGGCGGCAATTTTGAAATGACGCAATGCATTGCGCACGTGTAAACTGCACTGAACACCATGGCGAAATAAAATGGGTTTTGAGAAAGGGATCGGCGCACCTGCATTATCCCTCACACCGGAAGGATCTCCACCACAGTACCTGCTTATTCCGTTGTGTGAACAGTCTGCCTAAGCATTGCTAAGTGTGACAATGTGTGAGGGATAATGCAGTTGTTCCAAGGGATCCGTTATGTCGGCCTTGCGCGAAAAATGAAGATAGCAGAAAGATACCGACAAGAAAGACAAGTCAATTGATGGCATGTCGAATTTGACCCAGCTGTTGCGGAGACATCGGCCGAAAACCTCGCGCCAATCGGATGTGGAATAGACCCCTTGCGCTTATCAGCCCAGGGTGTCAACATCATGACATTAGGCCACTGAAACTAGATGATAAGGTTCTCGTCACCGCCCGCATGCGATTTTGGCCCCGCATCAAAAAAGTTCGTCGTTCATCTTTTATAAAAAATCCGCGCCAAAAATCCGCATCTCCTTGCCGACGATCTTTACATCGACTCTCCAGCGCCGCCCGCGGCGTCTGGGTGAGTGAAAAGCCGTCTGCCGTGATCGAGCTTGCTCGGGGAATCCCGCCTACCTCACTTCCAGGTGTTGTTTGCCAGATCCTCGGCATGCATTCAGTGTACATGATATGGTACTGTGGTATCCGGGTTGTTGATATCGATTTTCTGACGATGTGTCAGAGGGGCGGAAGCCTCGTTCTGAACACTATTGTCTGATTCTCACGGCACGTGGTGGATGAAAGATGAAAGTTGACGAAATTCCCTCACTGATTTTTGGAAATTGGTTGATGAGAACCTTATCATCTAGTTTCAGTGGCCTTAGCCTCGCCCTAGGGGGCCTAATGCATTTGTACAGTTGGCTCCTGTGCTTACCGTCGGCACAATGCACTAGGCCCAAGGTTTGTTTACACCTTCTGGCTGTAATGGCCGACTTGCGCAAGTGGTCTATGAAGTGTAGTGAGAGTTACAGTACATGATGTGTACTGTAGGCCTATACATGACATACATCATCATGGCTGCACTGAACAACAAAATGACAAGAACTGGTTTCATTCGCGATGATGAAAATGGATATTTATTCATTTATTTATGTCAACATAGTAAGAGTTATCATCGAATAGTCTGTCGTCTTCGGAACAGCTTCATGGAAAGAGAAAATCGACCCAAAACGGAGAAATTTGTCAGAAAATCTTTACTTTCATGGAGGTCGCCATCTTTACAGCTTGTCGAAATTTGATTGGCTGACAGCCGGCACAGCAACTTTGGAATTCATGTCTCAAGCAGATGTTTAATGACGTCATCAATTTTGCTTGTCAACTCTCCAGACAAACTCGTCCCCAGTGGGTTTACGTTCCTACAACACCACTGGAAAGGGCTGACGACTTCAGGAATACTGCGCATGCGCAATCTACTAATTTTGAGGCGAATCACGCCGAGGCCGCGATGATGTTCGCAACAAACCATGCTAACTATTCGTTTGAAATTGCTCTAATACTCAAACAACTTCGTGTTTTGGGAGTATTAAATGGCCTTTTAGGCATATATAATGTTTTTCAGCCATCGAAGAACGAAATATTGTGTGAAACAAACATTTTGGCACGCTGCCAGCGGTTGACCAGAAATTTTGGTCAGGTCGTAGCCCTTGCCAGAGATACCTTCGGATGAGGTAGATCTGGGAACGAGATTGCTCTCCAGACTGTAATCACCTCGCGAAGCGGTGTTTGACCTCTGTGAAGTTGGTTCCCAGTTCCTCGTTCCTAGTTCCTTATTCAAAATTGCCCCAATAAGGAACTAGTAAATAGGCTAACCAGTTCCTAGTTCCTTATTCGATATTGGTATTTGCCCCAATAAGGAACTAGTATATAAGCCAAGTAGGCTACGAATTACAAAATCTCACCACTGGAGAGATTACAGTGGTGAGATTTTGTAACGTTACAAAATCTCTCCAGTGAGTGGCGAGATTTTGTAACGTTACAAAATCAGTCTCCAGTGGCGAGATTTTGTAACGTTACAAAATCTCTCCAGTGGTTTTAAGATAAAAAGAGTGCAGGCACGCGCCCCCTTGGAGGAAGTTGACCAAATTTGCAGTACCATCGTCAATGTCTCCTCCATATTTCCACTGAACCGTTTGCCGATATCTCCAAAGGTTCAAGAGTTATTGCCGTTGAGGCCCTCTTCCCTTTTTACCAGGGAGTGGAGATAAATTGTAACTTAGGTTTGTTACAAAAAATGAAGAATTATACCTACAAAATGACACCAATTGTCTCCTCTTGTCTTGATCAGAACAGCTCGGCAGACGGCCTGGAAACTTTAGTAGTTACCCGCTCCTGTCCTCAGCCTAGTTTCACTCAGGCTAGCTCGCTCCATCCTGCATTCAATGGAACATCACGGCAAATTACGACAGAAATTGCGAATGCACTCGGCCTACCCCCTGAACCTTGTCGAACTTTCTCTGAGAGAATCTAGTATGGTGATAATTTGTAACACATGAAAGTTACTGTAGAAGCTTTGCCGCTGTAATAGTTTCTGTTCCTTAGCTCAGGGGGCAGCACCTGTCTCTCAAGCACAAAAGGGAAGAGGGCCCAAACGGCAAAAACGTTACAAAATCTCACCACTGGAGAGATTTTGTAACGTAACAAAATCTCTCCATGCAGTGGTGAGAAATTTGGAAATGTCAAACATTTCCAAATACAAAATTTCTACAAAAAAGGAAAATGCATCCAGGTTAGCTGCAGCCAGAATCCAACCATGTGCTTCAAGAGAACAGGTGCTGCCCTGCTCTGAGCTAAGGAGAAGGAAACTTGGAGAGATTTTGTAACGTTACAAAATCTCTCCATGCAGTGGTGAGATTTTGTAACCTTACAAAATCTCTCCATGCAGTGTGGTGAGATTCATGTGTTACAAATTATCACCATACTAGATTCTCTCAGAGAAAGTTCGTTACAAAATCTCGCCACAGGAGAGATTTTGTAACGTAACAAAATCTCTCCATGCAGTGGTGAGAAATTTGGAAATGTCAAACATTTCCAAATACAAAATTTCTACAAAAAAGGAAAATGCATCCAGGTTAGCTGCAGCCAGAATCCAACCGCATGCCGTGTGCTTCAAGAGG
>NMRB01005816.1:0-14345 GCA_002633025.1 Notospermus geniculatus
AACCCCCGTCACATATCCACTCCGGGGCCCGTACGGCGAGTAAAAACAAATATTTTGGCCAATTTCTACTGTGCCCAGTTTGAGCCAGTCTATTTTCCGCTTATCTACTGAGGCGATTTCTGCATCTTAAGGCCCGTTTCCACTATAGCGGATCCCGCGGCGGTTTCCGGCGAGTGGTGCTCCGCTCACTGCAAGACGCGGCGGAATCCGCTATAGTGGAAAGGGGCCTTTAGATCCGTGTTTCAGTCTCTAAAATCCACGGCAAGCTGCTGGATGGCGAAAATCGTAAGGGGCCAGGTGGATTTGTGACCTAGGCTTTAGTGGAGAATCGCCAGGATGGGTTGTAGGCCTTGCAGAAAAGTCGATCTGATCGACTACATAGTAGCATTCATGGCTGATTGTTTGCTTTTCCTCCACAGAACCTTTTGTAAAAGACACAGCGACGATGCTGCTACATCCAATCGCTATGAAACCCTCTAATCAAGCTTTATAAAATGGTAGTTGCGGGTGAACGAGTAGGACCAATACGGCGCCAGGTCAGGATGAATCGGGGCATCGCGCTTGTCATTGTGGCAGTGGTCCTCAACGCCGTCTTTGTTGAACTCACCGTGGAAACCCTTAAAACCGCCGGACTTTCGTGTCCGATGAACCTAAATTGCCGATGTGATTTCCAGAAGAAGCAGATTTTCTGTCGAAACGTTTCGTCATTTCAGGATGTACATGTACCGCCATGGATTTCGGGTGTTATTTTTCACGACGGAGACACCATAAGATCAGGAGAATCTGGCAGTCTCCCGAATCATGTCTACTCGCTACTTATCAAAAGATATAAGCAGCTGGATATTCGGGGGGAATTCATTCATATTGGTTCGAAATTGGTGACATTTAAACTCATTGGTATCCGGGAGGTAATGTTATCGAACGACGTTTTCAGTAACGTGCGGAATTTGAATGAGATCACGATAGATAACTGTGCGACTCTCCGGTTAAATAACTATAAGACTCTTTTCAAGGGACTGAAGCCGCACTTTTTTCGACTCAGAAGACTTAGGATCTCAATAACACAAGTTGTCGATGTCGTCTGCTCAGTGGATCCTGTAGCCTTAAAATACGTGGATCTTTCCGGACTTGATCTCAACTTCATCCCTAAGAAAATGGCGGATTGCTTACGAGTGCGCGAGCCTCTGTCATTGGAGTTAAACCATAACAATTTCTCTCGTCTGGATAGTCTGAATTCACTTGCAAAACTGGGTCGTATACGGAAGTTGGAGGTGAGCCATTCAAACATTAAACATTCGTCGACTCTCGGGTTCATAAAAGGCAAGAATCTGACGAATCTCGATATCAGTAACAACCACTTGCCAGTTAAAGAGGTAAAGAAAGTCCTCTGCAAACTCGATCCCAAGATAATCAAGGTTATAGTTGCGAGTGGGATTGAATTTAACTACATTGACGATGACTTCTTCAGTTGTTTGGCGAATGCGAGACTAAATTCCCTGACTCTCCGACATGGAAATATCGCCGGTATTTCCAAACATGCCTTGCGCTACTTTCAGGGTACTAATATTGATCTGGACCTTGCAAATAACCGAATACCAGCAAGCGATATGTCATTCATTACAGCAGCAAGATCTATTGGTAATTTGCAGCTCAGTCAAAACGGACTGACCAGATTCCCAGATTTCAAAGTTAACGGGACTTGTTTGGATGTAAAAGCATTGGGAAGCATTCACCTTGTTGGAAACAACATCGCCACTGTGAGAGAGGAAGATGTGCAGTGTCTGGGAAATGTTAATAGCATGACACTCACGGGAAATAAAATAAAGGAGTTGCCGGAGAGGGCACTTTGGAGCATGAAGAATCTGAGGCAGTTATCCTTGGGCAGCAATAAAATGGAGAAATTATGGGATGATTCACTACCAACTCAGTTGATTTCTTTGGATCTTTACGGAAATAACTTTAGATATAATGGGCTATGGGCTTTACGCAACCTGGACAACTTTATTAATAGACTTCTCCGTCTCGGGAATACACGGTCTTATGTGCATGTTGTTGGCCAATAAGACCAAGCTTCAAACATTGCAAATTGCTGACGGAAAAATTGCTTTAGGAGACGTTAAGTGTATTCTTCAAAGTGTTAACGGCTTGAGGATTCTTCGTCTGTCATCGATTGGTTTAAAAGTCATACCTGATGAAATACTACACCTAAACAAGCTTAAACATCTTTTTCTCACGAACAGTGAGATAAGCAGTATACCTTCTTACTTCATACCAAAACTGAATAGCCTTAAGAGGTTGGATTTGTCTTACAACCGTTTCGAATGCAACTGTAGTCTGATGCCATACGTGATGTGGTTAAGAAATGGTAGCCGTTCTACAGAAGTCCTCGGTATCGACAAAACAGCGTGCTATTCACCTGGCCGATATAAGCACACACTTTTGTTCAACTTCGAGGAGGACTGTCGGAATCTGCTCCCCATCATTTTACCATCGGTGATCGCCCCGATCGTGGTCTTGATAGTTATCATGACAATCGTGGCAGTGCGATATCGAGGATACATCCGCTACGGCTGCATGTTGATCAGAGCAAGATGGCGGGGATACGGCGCCATTGAAGGACGCTCATTCAAGTACGATGCATTTGTTTCCTACAACAAGGAGGATGTTCACGGGGTGATAGACACGTTACGTCCCAAACTGGAGGATGAAGCTGGCTACCAGATCTGTCTCCATGACAGGGACTTCACCGTGGGAGAAGACATCATCGATAACATAATCACATCTATCGATGAAAGCAGGAAAACTATCCTCGTCCTCAGTGACAACTTCGCCCAACCGGAACACCGGGACCAAATCCCGCGAGATATTGCGAAACTTGGGTTTGGGATTTAGTCCCGGAGGAAAAATCACCGCCGCCATCTTGAATATCTTATTGCGCCCCCACCTATAGCTGGGATAGTGACGCGGCGACNCGATCTCTTCTGGAAGAATCTAATCTTTGCTTTGCGACGTCCCCCAGGGGTTGTGATGGAAGAGCCGGAATGGCCAGTTGGAGGGGAGGGAAATGGTACACAGAATAGTTCGAATGTTTTACTTTAAATTTGAATGAAATGGCCACGGCCATTGTGCTCACGTCTGTGACAAGTCTCCGTGGTTAAGTGTGAAACTGCGACTCTTGGTGAATGTTGAAGGATCAGTAGGCCTACAGATAAGATAAAGCTGAACACACCAAGAAGTAGGTATTTTTATAATCTGATCAGTATTATCAGTCAGTGACATAAACTCAGGTGATGGCACCCAGAAGGAGTACAATTTAGATATGGCCAAAGTCAATTTTCAAGATGGCCGCCTGGCAGCCATGTTGAAGTCCAATCGAACCGAAATTTGGCATATAAGTAGACGGTACCAACACACGTATTTAGGCACGGTTAAAGCATCCTAGCTAAAACTATTAATGAGGTGTGGGTCGAAGTCCATTTTTCAAGATGGCTCCCTGGTGGCCATATTTGACGTCGAATCTGACTGAAATTTACCATATACTTATATGGTACCTAGATACATATTTTGACAACGTTAAAACATCCTACCTACTCCTATTTATAAAATGTGGGTCAAAGTCCATTTTTCAAGATGGCTTCCTGGCGGCCATATTTGAAGTTTGATCGGGTTGAAATTTGGTGCATTAATAATAATAATAATAATAATAATAATATTTATTATATTTTAGTGCTAAATTGAACGCTAAAAGCATTTTCTAAGCACTTTACAAAAAACATTATCTCGCATTGGATTGAGATAAGTAAGATATAACTAGTTTAAAACATTGAAGTTTAAAACATTTAGTTAAAACATTTGAGATAAGAGTCAGAAAAAAACAGTCAACATTCAAACGATTTTTTAAAAAGGAAAGTTTTCAAATGTTTTTTTAAAAGCACTGGTGCCTGAGAGCTCACGCATCGAGGCTGGGAGAGAGTTCCACAGCCTCGGAGCCCCGACACCGAGACTGCGATCCCCATACAATCCCTTGGATCGAGGAATGGCTAAAAGCCAAGGATCGACAGAAGACCGCAGCCGTCGGGAAGGAACTCGAAGGCCAAGCAACGCTCTCAAATACATGGGACTCTCGGGCCAATCTCGTAAAATCTGTACGACGGCATGTTCCACGCAAGAAATAGGTTATGTAATCCTTGGAGATTTAAATGCCTTTGCAGCCTACAAAAGTGGACCAAGACCTTGTTGGAAAACCACATTTCACTGCGCTGCATTAATCTGTCTGGCTTACAGAATGAAAAAACATGCTGAAAATGTCCCACCCGTGACATTTCCAACCCATGTTTACCTAGAAAAGTGTTCAAAAAGAACAAGAAAGCAGGGTTTGATTGTAACTTCTTGCCAGTTTTTAGATACACTGGTGTCCTTTCTTGCATAATATGAAAAAGAAGTTTGGATATTTGTCTGCTTCTGACTGCTAATCAAATAAAGGTCAATGTTCCAAAAATTTGTCCAAAATCTGTCCCACCCGTTACGCTCAATTTTTCTCCATGAAAGAGGAGAGACTCCTGCCCAACCATAATATCATTGGAGTCATTGAGAACTCTACTAAGTATTTCAATGCAAGTTAGTGGGCTAAAGCAAGCAGGTGAGCTGGGGAGGCGCCAAATGTGACTGAAATCTGTGAAGGTAAAATGCTTTGTCCCACCCGTGACAGCCAGTTTTCTCCTAAGATAGGTATTAGATGGAGGAAATTCATACTGCAGTGGGTTTGGCAGTCACCACCCTACAGACATATGGCAGAAACTTCGACCCGTGGATAAAAGTATTCTGCTACGGGAACAAAATATGGTCGGTTGTCCCACCCGTGACAAGTCCCACCCGTGACTCCTATATTACAAATTGCCACTGCTTCTACATTTGACTTGTAATTTTCAGAGAGAGCTTGTAAATGGTTTGTTATCATTATTCTTTACGCCTTGGAAACCTGCTTAGCACATCACATGTGATGCATGGCTCTTAATTAGTAATTGTTACTCTCAATTTTGACCATATTTTAGGGGCCTATACATTGATGTAAAAATGTATTACATCACTGCGTTTTATTGACAGCTGTGGAAAGGTCTTCTGCGAACCAACGTAGGTAGTAGGCCTACTTAGGTAATACTTAGGTAAACTTAGGTAATACTCTGTAACCCCCAGTATAAATAATGCCAAACAGTTCCTTTACTCACACACTAGTTTTGTGAACAGCCAGGAAGTGCACTGCACAGAGGAAGGGCCACCACTCCATTTGTTTCCATGATAAATCTGTTGAAATCTGTTATCAATGGCTCGAATTGTGAAAATAAAGGTATGTAGTTGGAAGATTAGATTCTGAAGTGTTCATTTATCTTCTTATCAGCTATATCTGAATGGAACTCAGGTAGTTTTGTCTTTTCTCTTGGAACAGGCCTCATGCATGCATGACATATATGTACATGTACAAAGTATCTGGCCACATGCTTGAAGAAAGGGCACTGTACTCAGCATTGCAATTCCCAGACTATCTAAGAACCGAAAACCTGTACTCATTTGGAACCGATGTCAACGGCATGTTCTCAGTTCATCAGTTTGGGTCGTCCCTCGTATTTCATTCAGCCAGATAACTCCCGGTAGACGGACTGCACTGCTCCAGTAGCAACCTCCTATAGGACTTTTGCATCCATTGGCATTGATTTATAATGACAATATTTTGGTGATTGAATGAAAACATTTTCAATTTCAGTTGAAGTCAAAGCCACAGCCTAGTAAAACTCGAATGCAAGAACTTAGGAAGAGGTTAAAGGCTGATCCGGTTAAATCTGAGTTGCATCTCAAGAAGGAGAGGAAGAGGGATAAGGAGAGGCGAGAAAAACAGAAAGAGCGTCGATTGAATTCAGTGATGTTCAATGACTACTGCAAGAAAAAAGAGCGGGAAAGGAAACGTACGGTAAGCAAAGGGCGAAGGCAAAAAGTGGAAACATTGATACCATACAAAAGGAGCGGGGACGGAAGATGAGACGACGTAATGTGAAGAGTAAGGACAGGTTAATCAGTGATCTACAGGAAAAGCTGGAGAGAAAGACCAAATTATTGAAAAAACTGAAACGAATAGATTCCTTAAACCGTGAAAAAAACAAGGACACCAATAATTCAGATTTGGTCAAAACCCCCGAGGAACAGCCTGCAAATGTCTTGTGGCAGTCTCTGTCGCCCTCCAGTAAAAAGCGGGTAAAACAGCGTCTTCAGATCACTCCCCCGCCCCCAGGCTTGAATTCAAATTTCAGAGAAACCCTCGGCATTAATTTGTCTAATTCTGTAACTCCATCAAGTAGCACCCCATCCCTTCTCGAGCAACAAATCAAAGATTTTATGCTACGGGAAGACGTCTCTAAATGTTGTCCTGACAAAAAGAAATGCAAAGATTCGGAGCCGCTGCGATACCGCCTGCACTATCTGAGAATCTTGCACGAGAAATTCATTGCAGAGACCGACACCGATTGCCACTATTCCACCTTTTGCAGGTATGTTCCCCGCAACGTTGTAAAGCCAAAACCGTCAGATTGGGGCACTTGCCTCTGTCAGTACTGTCTTAACCCTGAATTGAAAGTTGAGAGGCTAAACCATTTGGGGTACCTTAAAGTGCAGTGTCTGGAGGATGTCATGCTCGATCACGAACAGTCAGAACAACTATCTCAACTTTTAAATGATCCAAAATTTGCTGACATCAAAACACAGGTTACGTACGTTGAATGGCAGAAATCTCGTGATGACAAAGGTGGCAATTACATGTCCAAAAAAAGCATTGTGAGTAGTTCAGTTGCAGATCTGGTTGGGAAGCTCAAGAATGAGCTGGAGCGTCTGCACGAACATTTGATTCGCGTAAAAACACAATACAGAGCCTTGCGAGAAGCCCGCCAAGAGGCTCAGCAAAATCCAGAATTGGCGTGTATTCAAATAGATTGGTCGGAAAATGCGACTTTGTTCCAAACCAGACAGGAGAAGGGGGCTTACTATCACGATATTCAGCTTTGCATCCATACTGGCTACGTGTGGACACAAAGCCATGCATATGCAATTGCATCAATTTCAGATTGCACAGATCATAAAGCTGCTGCTACTTGGGCTAGCCTTGAGGAAGTCTTCTTAGGTTTTGTGAACCAAGGGTGCAAAACTTTGGTTGTAGTTTCGGATTCACCAACCAGCCAGTACAGAAATAAATCAAATTTCAAGGCAATGTCAGACTTTGCTCTGAAGCATGGCATTGTCTTGAAATGGATTTATCTGGAGGCTGGTCATGGGAAAGGTATACCTGACGGGGTCGGAGCCACTGTGAAGCGCAAAATTGATGATCTGCTAGCTTTCGAACCAAATGGTGTGTTTAGATGCGCTGAGCACATTTATAAAAAACTTCAGGAATCTACATCTGTAAGGATTTACAAGTATACCAAGGATGATGTAGCACGCCATGCTGATGATTTAGCGAAGAACGCAGTAAAACCCATCCCTGGCACAATGTCTTTGCATGAGGTTCAGGCTGACCCGGACGGCACATTTTCGGGAAAGGACTTGTCATCCATGCAAGGAAGGAAATTGTCCCTGCAACGGGAGAATAAAACTCCCAGGAAGAAGCAAAGTAAGCCTGACTGATGTTGCCGATGACATTGTGGCCAAGGGTTGTGACAGTCTTGAAAGGTTCACTTTTTGAACAGTCAGCTAGTCAAGTAACTGTTTCCAAAATGGACCACTTTGAAGTCCGTTCTGTTAAATGTTATTTTTTGTCATTTGTTCAGTTACTGAATAAATTTCCGTTAAAAAAAACGAATGGATATATCTTTTGCCTGTCCAGCATGTCCCACCCGTGACATGTAGTTCCGAAATCAGTTTTAAGAAAACCCATCCTTGCATTAAACCCAACGCTTTTCCGTTGTTGACAACGGCAGTTTTGTGCAAAGCACTAAGTGGTCAAACATAGGATAACCAAGTATCCTGGACTTGGAGCTGTTTTTCAGTCTTACAGGGAAAGTTCCATACCCAAACGAATGGAAATGTCCCACCCGTGACACTATAAAACGGTACTGCCATAATCAGAAGAACTTTGTGGCCTCCAATTATGTATCAATGCATGGGCTAGGTCTTCATGAGTATTGACCACCAAGCAATAAAAATATTGATTCCTTTTAATTACCAAGTAAAGTGAAAAAGGTATTTGTCACGGGTGGGACAGAATTCTCACAGTGGTTTTCGGAAACTGCGCTGTAACAACTGATTCTTGAGGAAATCAGCTAAACCATATATGGTGCAACAAACTAGGGACATGTGTCCTTCACTTGACTGGAGGCAGATCTCAGTTCGTTTCCACAGTTCGACCCTAAATTTTGCCTCCTCCGTCGTACAGATTTTACGAGATTGGCCCTCTCCTCCTGATGTACAACTTTGTGAGCAATCAGGAGGATTTTGTACTCGATGCGCGATCTCACAGGCAACCAGTGCAGTTCCTTTAAAACGGGAGTAATATGGTCCCGCCTCCCGGTCCGCGTGAGGAGCCTTGCCGCAGAATTCTGCGCTTTCTGTAGGCGGTGAATCTCATACTCAGGCAGACCGAGAAGCAGGCCATTTTGAAAATCGAGACGGGAAGTGACCAATGCGTTGACTATTCGGGCGCATGATATGTTGTCCAGATAGCATCTTATCTTTGAAATTTGACTGATTTGAAAGTAGACACTCTGGACACATTTGGACACTTGATGAGACATGTTCATGTTCCTATCGAACTGTGCACCTAAGTGCACAGTTCATGCAGGGTGCCTAGATATATCTTCACACCAAATCACAACACTCTATGTCAAATAGCCATGAAATGTGTCACCAAAAAGTGCATTTTGAACTTTGACCTCTGTGACCTTGAAAAGTAGGTCAAATCAAAAACCCAGGATTTATGTGATGCAGTCTCATCAAAGGAACCTACCACAAAAGTTTCGTGGTTCTAGCTAACAACGTTCAGGAGATACGGCCGAAAGAAGGTTTTCACAAAGCGCCCCCTACAGGCCAGAGTGTACAAGCAGCAGCGCTAAGTTTCGGTCCAGAGATAGTTTTTACCATAGGGTACCTGTAGGCTACACCAAATTTCACGTTTGTAAACACAAGCGGTTTAGAAACGTGCCACCCCTGTTGACGACGACGGACGACACACCATGAGAGAAGCTCACCTCACAGAGGTGAGGTAAAAACCCGACACCAGTCTCTAAAATGGCAGCATGTCAGATGCCTGGTCTGGACCTATCAGCGGAAATGGCAGAAGAGACATAAAGGCATACATGTAGGCCTATTTTAATCTCCGACAATCAACAACATTGAGTTTGACTCGCCGTCGTCTGCTGTGCCAAAGTGACGATATCTTTCGGCTCTCTACACGCGATCACCGCACCCAGTCCGGTTACGTGTAAACGGGCATCCAGTTGTACCGTGCAGCACGTTAACAACTGGTGCTTGGGTCTGTCATTACCGGAAGTGTGCCTGGACTCCCTACCACGATAGCTGGCGCATGTGCACTTATCTACTAGCAGCCGAAATGTGAATCATGGCTGGAACACCCGTAATAACACCGAGTAAATCAAAATTTGGAGTCCAACGAACTCGCTATCAAAACTGAACACTTTGGTGATGTAGGCCTAGCAGTAGATGATGCGATTATTGATGATGATGTACAGTGTAGGTCTACCGGTAAAGATACATGTAGTTTTGTGTCGGTCGCGTTACCATCCTGGGAGAGTAACGACGCAATCCCTGCTCTCACATTCAAACGGAACCTCAAATTGTCCGGGCTACAAAACATCCAAACAACGGAAATGAACAGCCACATTAGGCCCTCCTAGCGAATTTTTCCTCCAGAATCTTCACTTTTTGTTTTTCATATTGAACGACGAGGAATACCTTCCGGTTGGTGTACGTCATAGGCCTACAACATTTTGTCCAATCAGAATCAATTCGAAAAATTTGAATCTAACCAATAAACGTCCGAATTTAGAGGGCGACAGTAGCCTCTTAAATCGTCAGATGCAGAGACTACTCTGCGACCTGCCTACCCTAACTTTGAGCTGGCTGTACTGTTTTTGAGGAATGACTATAGAATGACACTTTTCAGTGTAAAATCAACATTCTGCAGTTGTTCCGATCAGTGTATTTTTAAATGTAAAAACAAAGTTTTGAGTGTAAAAAATATGGTCAAATATGGTGGGTAGGCAGGTACTTGTATGTACTCTGCAGTCTAGGTTACGTGCCGAAAATCAGCGGTGTAGCATTCTCCTTCAACTTTTACGTGTACTTTTTCGTCTCGCACTACACAGACTGAACTGAGTGGCCGTTGTCTAAAGATTCCATTGGCTTGGATCGTGAGGAAGCGCATATTCAACCCAGCAGGAAACAGGAAGACGCGACATGATCCACCCATATCCTCTCGTGCATGGGTGAAAATCAACTGCGTCTTCCTGTTCATGTTGGGATTTTTTCAAATTTTATATTCGTGACTGCATCTTGTGACAAGTTTCGCTCAGAATTTTCCTGTCATAGGCCTGTTTCTTATGCACCATTGATTGATTGTCATATAAAATTCCAGTATGAAGCATCCCAGTGGAATATGGATGGAGAACCCGTGATGTGAATCACGTTCACGCCTTGCGAATCGTGCGGATGTCAGGTCGACCTTGCGATGGCACAGAACAGGCGCACGCTGACTTTTCTGGATCACTTTGCGTCTGAGGCACGACAGCGTGGAACAAATCAGTCGCAGATCTGGGGTGGCCGCATAGAAACTCCGCTAGCGCTAGCGGAGCCCATTTGCCGATAGTGCTGTACATTTTTCCATGCATTTTAACACCGATAGGCTGTCGAAGCACTAGCGGAGTTTCTATGCGGCCACCCCTGGTGTGACATGACTGCAGTTGATCGGAGATCAGTCGCCGACCAAAAAGATCACGGATCGCAAGAGTTCAACATGTTGAACTTCTGCGCCACGACGAATCATGATCCCGACGGGCGTAGGCCTAATGCAGTCGCAGACTTGAGTTGCGACGTCGTCAGTGCGATTATCCGAAAGTTGGACTATTTTAGTTAACCAATCAGTGACGAGCGTTTTCATACCCTGCATGGGCGCTGCCATCTTGAAAAAGTCATATGATCACAAGTCACATGATTGCCAGAACTTTGCGATGCTGTAGTCGCAGGTGACCTGAACGCGGTTACGATTCCCTGTGTGCAGATGCTGCCTGTTCCACGACGCGTCGTGGAACAGGCAGCATCTGCGCGCGATCGTACACATTTTTCGTTTTTGTGACCTGACCCTGCTTGCGACACCTGATGCCGACTGTTCCGTCGTAGCGCAGGCAACCAGTGTGATCTGGCATCCGCATAGATTTGTTGACATCTGCGCCGTGTGATAATCGGAAATTCATTCACTCAAGTGTACCTGTACATGTATATAATACTGTATAATATGACTCATCCGGCCACCACGGCCAACCTGCGAACCACGCGAATTATTGACTATACACGATCCAGGCCAAGTTATGAAAGGCCTAGTCAGGGTTACACATCACTTGTGAGTTTCTTTTCAACGGCAGACCGCAGTTTTATTCCACAGAAGACCTAGGTTTAATTGACATCATTGACAAGTCGCCAAAAAGTGGAACTGACCCTCACTGCGGCCGAATCGGTTAATGTCGTCCTGGGTATAACAGTTACCCAGGTTCAATGTCGTCCTACAAATAAACTATACCCTGGGTATAGTTCGATCTACAAAAGTATACCCAGTATCGTAGTTTTGAGCCTAGGTACGAGTTAGGAATGGATGGCCGCCATTTTGTTTCTCGCTTCAAATGAGACGGCATTTTGCAATCAACATCTTCAAAATTATCAGTCAATATTGTCAGATTTTGTGCTCATCGATGGCATGGGTCAACTGTTGACATTTGTCTGAACACAATGGTCCAAACTTATCAAGTAAGTTCACACTTTCAAAGAAATGAGCAAACGAACAGAGCCGATCGGCGCCCCATATGTTTGTTCGGTGTCGTGCGTTCATACATCTGCGAGCCGTGCTGCGAGTTTGAGTGACGATAAACGGCACGAAAATTTCTTTGATGCCTGTCGGTAGGCCTACGATAAATTAAAATGGGGGAATGGTGCCCGTCGTGTCGGGCGCCAAAGCGATGTTTTTCGACTTGTCATGCTTGTGCATGGTCATGTGGCATTTGCAAGAACAATCTCGTCTTCAGGTGCTGTATCCAATCCTCGGTGTACTTTTGTAGATCGAACTATACCCAGGGTATAGTTTTGTAGGACGACATTGAACCTGGGTATATTTCTGTTATACCCAGGACGACATTAACCGATTCGGCCTCACTGCGGGATATCCATTACGATGCTCACCAGGCGTAGACGATTTCCATTGAACATGTAACCCTGACTAGGCCTTTCATAAGTTGGCCTGGATCGTGTATAGTCAATAATTCGCGAGGTTCGCAGGTTGGCCGTGGTGGCCGGATAACTCATATTATACAGTATGTAGACTAGTACGTAGGCCTACAGGTGTCTATACAAAATCGCATAGTCATTTTTAGGGTGACACACTTGATGGGTCGTATTGGTCGCAATTGTATTTATGACCACACCACCACCATGACCACTCAGTGGTGTGGTCAGCATTGTTTTCGCAGGACGCAAAATTTTTCTCTGCCACTTTCCTTTCCTCCACGTTTTCGGTCAAACTAGGGCATGCACGTCAAATCTGACTTGCTCAGTCTAAAGATCTAATTGTTCTCCCGCGATGAAAAGATTCCTGTGCACTTTCATTCAATTTTAACTGAGATAATGAACTTTTTCAGCTAAATAAATCGGGATCGCCGTAGTCTATAAATAGAATCGGAGTCTATAAATAGAACCGTGCGTGGTGCACGAGATCTATGTGCATGGCACGACGTCGTGCCTGTGCAGGCCTATATCCCGATCGATCGTTCGGCAGTTCGTCGTACTAGAATAATACAGCATTCGAACACCGCCATCTTACGTTAAAGCTGACGTGAACGAACAAAAAGCCCCCTTGCGACGAGCAAGAGAATTGCAAACGCCCTGCAAACACCTCAAACGAACGCTCAGAACATGATATACCCCACGGCGCCAGGAGGGCGCCACCTTATTTGCCTTCAGGCAACAGAGCTGTCAACATCTCCGGATACCTCTTACACTACTCAAAGAAAAATTGTAGTTATTTAGACGAGATTCGAACCGTCGGCCTTCTGATCTGTAATCCAACACTCTATCCACTCGGCCAACGAGCCAGCTGAGAGGGACATGATTTGTGTTTGTCATAGACGTAGGGCTTCGACTTACGTAAATAATACTACGAATAAGAGAAAACATGAGAAGTCCTCCAACAAGTTCGGTGGCCGAATGGGGGAGACGGTGGAACGGAGATAACAAGGCGCGGGTTCGATTCTCAGCTGGGACAAAATTTTTTCTTTGAAAAAAAACGTTCAGCAGGAGCTCACCAAATAAAAGGATGTTGACACCTCGAAAGCTCGAAGATAAATAAGGTGGCGCCCTCCTGATGTCGTGGGGCCTATCATGTTCCGAGCCTTCGTTTGAGGTGTTTGCAGGGCGTTTGCAATTCTCTTGCCCGTCGCAAGGGGGCTTTTTGTTCGTTCACGTCAGCTTTAACGTGTGAAAGATTTTCATTGATACCTTTGGTATTAGGACCGTATCACTCAATTCAAAAATTATGGTAAAAAATGCGATTCCGGAATCCGATAAAAACATCCCGAATTTAAATTTCAATTTCTCAAAAGCGGATTTACTACAACTCAATGAAATTTCGTCGAACAGTACTCCATGATATTGCCAGTAATATGTGAAAGTATCACCCCAAAGCTTTGGTGTCTATATCAAAGCTATTGAGTTGAAACTTTCATGTATTAGAAGCATTGCCGTGGAACAGTATTGAGTGAATTCTCTGTGGGTTGAATAGTTATTGAGAAATATAAATTTGAAGTTCGGGGATGGGTCGAAACACGAAACACGACTATAATATTTGCGATTTAGGAGCACTTCCGATTACGAGTCGAAATTATTCTGCCACAAAGTTATGGCATTTTACGATTTGCAAACGTAGGCCCTATACCAAAGCGTTTTTATCAAGGATGTCTACTGCGGACTGCAATTCATTCTCGTAGTTGAAGCCGGAGTCGAGTCGGAAAACTGTGCAACCTCTGTAATGGTCAATTATGTCAGTTTGCGTGCCGGGTAATAGCGTTGTGTAAGCGTGGAGTTTGCGGGGGGGG
>NMRB01005817.1:0-17123 GCA_002633025.1 Notospermus geniculatus
CAAACTGTTCTGAGTCCTGAAGTGATATCAAAAGGCATTTTGAGGTGTAGGTAGCCCAGTTTGGCTGGCAAAGTGGTCAGTTCCCCTTTAAGTGTTCACCATCTTCACAGCCAAGAGCTTTGCCAATGACGTCACGCTTCACGTGACTGGGGTAATACGGACGGACAGACAGACAGAGTCGATCGATCGCCATCACATCTGTTTCACAAAGCAGGCCGTATAAAAACAACATTACGGATAGGTCGATGTCTCATGTCAATGGCCGTCAAGTTATAGAACTAGTCGGCTAAGGAACAGTTCAAGGTTTCTTGCGTTTTGTTGCTGGACAGGCGATAATTACCCTTCGATCCAAGAAGTGAGGAAGTTTAGTTCTGCCTCGCTATGGATACTGGCCAGTTGTCCACCCTTTTGGGTACACGAGTCCTTGGCCTGGTGGAATTTCATTAGTTCTCTAACATACAGAAAGAATGGACCAGCTCCGTTCCCACTCTGTTGCCATCCACTGTGACAGGCAGACATTACACCTGTAATGGGTACAATGATGAAAGTAGTGATTTCCGGTGTGTTAGGAATCTAAGTCCCCCTGGAATCAATGTCCGGTTATATTGTTCAACGAGGGATGCTAAGCTAGGAATCCATGACCAATCGAATACAGGCCTAACATTCAGTTGCAGACCATAGCTCGGACTTGCATTTCTAGGAATGCCATTCCTTCCACACGGGAGGGAGGCCATACAGCGCTCATTTCAGCTGAGAGTTTGAACCTTTGTCATCACGGTCATCGACACGGTGCTTTTTTACCGGAATCATGGTTCGATGGTTCTGATATCTGTTGATGGAATGAGGCAAGAGTGTGACAGTTTATGTTCCATCGGTCGATCAAATACGGCCAATGTTGCGTGAAGCAATTATCTATTCCGTGACGATTATACAAGCAGGATAAATTGAATTCTCAATCCGCATCAACTAAATTTAAATATTTTATGACCACTGGCACAATTGATTACAGACCTATTTACTATTAATTTTATTGTCGTTAAGCAATGAAATGATGGATTTGGGTGTCTCGCGGGTCTTAATGACAGTTACGGAGTCAATGAACGAAACAAGCCTTTATCCAGTAAGCCAAGCCCATGGAGACACCGCTTTGGACGTTGTCTCTGTGCGTCAATGACAGGTGTAACGGTACAGAATGTCCCCCTGTAAAAAGTGTCCACTTCTATTGTTGAATGACGGAATAAGCGGCATGACTACAGAAAACCAATCACCAGAGATTAGAATGTAACAATAGGATCTTTTGTTCCTCGGACAGTTTTTCCTGGGGACATTCTTTCCCTTTACACCTGTAACGTTTTCGAGTGTTCCCCTCATCCCAGCAGTGTTTCCGTCGACATCGTAAAGATAGCTAAAGAGGCAATGATTTTCCTTTGGAAAAAACAGGGAAATCTGTCGCTCTCGCGTTCCCCATACATGCCGTGGCCGATATTAGGGAGGTTTCGCAAATCTGACGAAAAACGAAGTACGAAATACGAAATTGGACTTCATCTCCATGACGTAACGTATTTCAGGAGATGGTTGGTACCGCAAATATCGCCTGCTGCTAGAGCGTCTTTTAGCGTGTTACGTTAAACCGATAGAGGTACGGTGTATCTTGAATTTATAAATTTCCACTTCGTATCTACGAAGTGGAAACGAAAGATAAATTTCAAAGTTTAATATACACTATAACTCTTTCGGTTTAACGTAACACGCTAAAAGACGCTCTTGCACTAGGCGATATTTGCGGTACCAACCATCTCCTGAAATACATTACGTCATGGAAGTGAAGTCCAATTTCGTATTTCGTACTTCGTTTTTCGTCAGATTTGCGAAAACTCCCTATTCATAAAACTATAGCAACACGAACACCGGTGTTGGGACAATAGGGAGGTTTCGAAATCAAACGATAAACGTAAACTTTACGACAACGTTATTTTTCGTACTACACATTAACCAGATTTTATATTGCATTTTCGGTACAAAAATAACGTTGTCGTTAACGTTTACGTTTATCGTTTGATTTCGAAACCTCCCTAATATTAACACCGACTGGGACACTATTAACACCGACCGACAAAAAGTAACGTTGTCGTAAAGTTAACGTTTATCGTTTGATTTCTTAAAACTCCCGAATATTAACACCGACCGATAATATTAACACCGGCCGACTGGGGCAATATTAACTCCGACTGGGACACTCGACTTCGGTGTTAATTTCAACTTGTGTAAATTTGGAACACCAGCACCGCACATAAAATCATCAACTTGCAGTACTCAAACGACCACTAAAAAAAGATTCCCCTAAAAACACCAAGGCATGAAGACCCTAGTTCCATTGGTCTGGCACCGGGGATCATCATAGTACCTGGACCTACAATGTAAAAAAAATAACTAACCTGTCACTGAGTGTAGAGAATAGAGGAGAACCACGGTAAAGAAACGAGCCATGTTAATCTTGGTGAACGTGCAACCCTAGCAGCCGGGAATACCTCAACTACTCTCACTGCTGCGAGGATTGTGACTTTCATTCCAATCCTCCTGCCCATTGTTTGGAGTCCGCTCTCACTGGTAACGTTTGATGTCAGGCGGCGCTGTGACTGTGACGAAGGCTTCCATCCTGGAACCCACTCGTATTGTCTACGTCGTAAGACTACACCAATAGAATAAGAAATAGAAATCGGGTTTCTAAGGCGAAAGACACTTCTTCCTACCAGAATCGAACCCACGGACCCTCGCATAAGGCATCATAAGACAACACCATTACGTTTGTGGTAGCGTAGTCGGAGGGCGTGGCTTTGTCCCGATCGCAACCCTTTGGCAGTCAAGATGATGCGCTCGAGCTCGAGGACAGGACATGCTGATGGGGGGGGGGGGGGGGGNCACTAACTCGTTCAATCACACAACATATGATTCAAGTCCATGTGGTCATCAGTTCCGCTCATTGATGAAGGCGAACTGGGTCTTTAAAATGTGTAAATCGAATTTATAGTCGGTAAAACATTCCTATACATCAGTCGAAGGGTAGATTCATACTTCTCCGTTTTGCGCTTTGCGCTTGTGCGTTCACTATGTTTATGTGTGGTACTCACTATGTTTATGTGTGGTCTTTTCTAGAGTTTCAGATTGTAAAGTTCCACTTGAAAAAGACCCCGGTTGGGGTCGAAAATTCGTGAATTCTGGAGATTGACTTCTTGTTTATTATTACTTTGTGTGTCAATTTTGTGCTTTTTTGTATCTTGGTTTATGTGTGGTACCAATAATAAAATAACTTTTTCTACCACGCACTCACACATAGGAAACGGACAAGCGCAAAGCGCACAACGCAAAGTATGAATTGGCCTTAACACATAGATAACTACAAAATAGGCTGCTGGTTGTAGACATTTCGTGACATGAGGCAAGCTATTTCTCACAATCAACTGTACTAATTGCCACAGGAGTAATTCAGTTAGAACCTTCGGTACTATTTACAGAATAAAAAGTGATCACAATGATCGTTCAGGGCCTAGGACTCCCTCATATCGTCACCAATACTTTTCACATCAGATGATGTAGGCCTATATTAAATACTAGTATTTCATCAATAGGAGCAGCCAGCAGCGCTTATCGCCAAAAGGTGGCAGCGAAGTTCCAGTGGATCAAAATATAAAAGAAACTTCTTTTGATTGGTGCTCATTCGACCATGAATGAGTCCACTGGGCATTGAATCGGGCCGTAGTGACACCTATTGTTCAACTGACTGATAGCTCATATTAAACACGAACAAGTTTATATCGTTTCAAGAAGCCTAAACTGAACGCCACCAGGCCTACTGGCGTTGATGAGTAGGCCCTGCAGTTCAAGGAGTTGACGACTCCATCGGCGACATTCTGCACACATCGCCGCTATGTGACGCCACTCGTACGTGGGCTCTAGACTAGTACCTGGTCCTACCGATGGTGATTTGCTAATTTCATTAAAGATAATGTATCACGGGTATTTTCGTGGGCCACGAAATTCATTGTTTATTTACATTTTGTTTGTTTATGTCCAGGCTTTCTTTGTCTTATGAGTAATTTGTTGGTAGCACGCCCCCTAGAAATTCTGCTGATTCCAAAAGTATTCATTTTGGTGGGTCGGCATGTCCCAAATCTCCGAAATAACATAGCGTAAACATCCATGTTTACAAACATTGAATGTAAACAATGAAGTCGTGATACATTATCTTTAAGTGAAAGAGTTAGGACGGGCTTCCAGTCTACGTGGGCTCCTCCTTTCATGGAGTAATCTAAAACGCGGAACAAACACCAAAGGTGGACCAGATTGCATCGGCGATAACACTGACTAAGACGGTCATCTCACAGACATGCGATTGGTGATCACTGGATACGGCCCTAGCTGCAGTACACATATTGCGCAGGTACAATCATAAAGTTACAAAATAATATGGCATAACTTTCATGAAGTCATCAATGCAGACATTATTATCCTCGCCTTCAGTCAGTTGACTGAACGGACCCAAAACTGACGTGACTGCCATCAACAGAATCCTCTCTTGACAGTTGAAAAGCCAACCTGGCTTCAGCGTAGTCATCCCCGCTCTCCTGGACAGGGTGTTTGATCTCTACCCCTATCTCCATAAATGTAGACTTAGCACCGAGTTCCCGCATCAACTGTGGGTCATCCAGCATGTCCAGGGCCTGTTGTTTTGATGGCGTCTCCTGTAGGAAAAGGTCCACGTCCTTTTTCACCTTCGCCATTCCCTTCCGGCAGTCGTTGGATATGTCACGGATGGCGACGAACCTGAAGAAACAAGAGAACAGTGTTGCAATAAAGGAGCTGATCGAGGACAGGGGACCAGTCTATGAAAGAGCGAGCTGGGGAGCGCTCTTTTTGAACGAAAGTCAAGCCAATTCTTCGGGTGCTGGCCTACCAACAGGTGGCTCGACCACCGCCAGACTTTGTGCTGGTTTTGGAGGACCTTAGACTGACCTACCTGGCCATGTATGTGATCCCTTGTCTTTTGAAAGGTATTGACTGCAGCACCTTCATGATGTCACATTCAGGGTCATTCGTGGCCTCAACCATGTGATCAACGAATGCATCATTTTCAGACAGCTCCTGGATGGCTACCTCCATCCCCGCCCAAAATCTGTGCATATCGCGCATGGTCAGGTGGGATTTTTTCATCGCGTCAAGTGCCATACGAAGATATTCCTCTGCTTGAGCTACGTCACCGTGTTCCGACTTGGCGTCACTGACCACCTTCTCCTGTTTTCTCTTGGTTTTATCCGCCTGTGTTTTTACAAAAGCGCGCACCTCTGCCCTGCAACTAGTTTCACGAACTGCTTGGCTCTTCTGCTTCACGTTTGAACTGAATGCTTTCCTGAATCCCCACATGACACGCGCAAACCAGGACGCATCACTGGCGGGTTTTAAGCTTTCAAATTCCGCTCTGGCAGTGTTTGCCCTCTCCTCAGCCTTTCGGTGCTCATCAGCACGGCGTTGGGCGGTTTCTTCTTCTTTTGCCAGTTTTTTCTTCTCATCGTCCAGTTTATCTTCCAGGTGTTTACCCAGCTTAGATGTTGCCACGCGTTCTTTCGTTGTCTTATTCATGAACTCTCTCGACTTGCCCATTGTGGTATCTATCTCATTCAATCTCTCTCCCGACTCGTCCTTCATCTCACCTGCCATCTTCCTAAGACTCTTTAGATTCGTCAGCGACTGTGGCAACAAACCTTCCTTCCAATATTGGAAGACGCCTAACAACAACTCAAGAATCTTGCGACATTTTCTCTCCATGGTCACCAACGTCAGTGTGCAATGTTCTGTGAGAGGAACAACATCGTCGCTCACGAACTGATACAGCTCGTCTTGAAGTTCAAGCTTGTCTCCAGCCAGAAGCCGGATGTTGGTCAGGCGAATCTGCTTTGCAAAGTCCCACAGTCCAACCACGAAGTCTGGCACGTTGAAATCTGGAAGGATGACCTCGCTAGCTGCTATCTGGACCAGACGTGAAGGGGATAGGGGCACCTGGTCAAGAGAATACTCCTCTGTCCCAATCATCAACGCCATTGGATTCTGGAACGATATGGAAGAATCCAATCGGTAACCGGGGATTTCATCGGTCCTGTGGGGGGGGGAGGGGGAGGCGGGGTGGCCTAATGGTTTCTCGAGCCTGAAAAATGCACAAGTTCAATTCCCGTCGCGTAATNTGACACGTTTGATAACACTCTAGTCTACATGTAGAACAAACGGAGACTCAATCAATAGATTAAGTCCTCGAGCCGCCCGCAAAAAGCGGCTCGAGGACAAGGGACCAGTCTATGGTGCCAAGACTGCCAGGAATGAGCGCCGCGGGCCTGGAGCGGCAAAGACGGGAACCAGTTAATGGTGCCAGAAATCGTGCTCGGCGAAGTTTTCCATGCGGAGAGAGAGGAAGAGTCTGAGAAAAAGTAAAGAAAAACCTACCAGAAGGTTCTTGTAGACTATTATCTGTCCACCCTTAACATTTCTCAGGTCCTGGTCATCGAAGATGTCTATCTCCTGACCACCATTTGTCATGACCAAAGAGATGCCTTGGTCGGCTGGCAACTGGAACCGATGTTTTATGGTGTCCATCAGGGCCCCAACGGAGAGCTCAGATTGAACCCGCTCAAGCAAGCCCTCACACCTGACATTGAACGTCGATGACATTGCCTGGAACATCAAATTACCCGTATGTAAAACCGACTATCGAAACCGGTGTAACGTTTTTTAGCGTTCCCCATTTGCGAGTGTTCCCCTGCTATTGTCTGACGGAATAAGCCGCGACTCGACAATGGAGGACACACAGAGAAACGTGTCGATCTATCTGCCAGTGTTTCCAGAACAATAAGGGGAACACTGACACACGGAAACACTGAAAAACTTTACACCGGCGTGATTCATCTCAGGCATAGTGTTCACTTTCCCAGGCAAAATTGAATGTAGACCCGCATTCCCGGTATTTTTAACTGCCCCCCGTTTGCCACTGCCCCCCCCCCCCAAGATTGACGGATTAAGCCGCGGTGTAGGCCTACGATTTGGGAAGCACTGATAACATGTTCGTTCTCTACAGAGCAGGGCCGTCCCTGCTTTTTCGCTGGGGGAGGGGGGGGCATTAGGTTCCGGGGGACTGCACCTAACCACTTTTTCTGCTAAAATCTGCATGACAAACACGTTTTTCGATGATACTTTGGGGGCACTCCCCGTCAGCTGTGTCCCTGAAGGGGACGATGCATTCGCACTAACTTTCACTTTCTTTTTTATCCCATTGGCGACCNGGCGATTTCCGCCAGTCTTCGGCTTTGTCCGAACCATCGACTACTGAATACAGACCCGTGGGAAAGGAGAGCGTGGAAGCCCTTATTCAGTATTATAGTCTCATTTGTGAAGTAATATTTCGAATGGTCATAAGTTAACAGCTATCCGAATCCGCGTCGTTGAAAAACAAACCGGTGTAATATCTGCCAATGTTCCATATTGCCAGTGTTTCCCGCTATGTATTGGGAACGTAGTGACAATAGACAGCGAGAGAGGTCATTGGTCGTATTCTAGAAGCCTCCTTAATAACTCCTTAATAAGCCTCCTTAGCCTCCTTAATAAGCCTCCTTATAACTCTAAGCCCCACTTTTAATAGGCTTTTGTAATTCTGCCCTGCAAACAATAGCTAAAGGTAAACCTTAGAGTTAAGGAGGCTTCTAGAATACGGCCCCATGACTTTTCATGAGAGTACAATAATGGGGAATATTCACACACTGAAACACCGAGAGATGTTACACGGGACTTAGATTCCACCGGGATTTTGATTCCAGTCACGGTGTAACGCTTTTGAATGTTCCCCATCTGTGGGTGTTCCCCCTGTACTGTCTGGTGGAATCAACTGCGACTTGTCAATAGACAGAGAGAGAAACGTGTCGATCTATCTGCCGACCTGATCCAAACAACAGGGATACTGACATTCCGGTGTAACGTCATCCTGGGAACCCAGGGCATTTCCACTCTGCATAGCGCGGACGTGCGAGTAGGGGAGCGCGTTTTAGAGGACCTGTTGCAAGAGGATGGTGTAACGTGTACATCCGAAATTGGAATGCAGCTCATTCACCTCTAGAAAATGCCTGAGGAAGACCCCGGTTGGCGTCGAAAACTTGCGAAATTCGGAGGGGACTTTATTATGTTTTCCATCAATACTACTTCTGTCGGGATGTGATTAATACCAAAAATATCTATTTTTGATGACACCCATAATCACTCATTATCATAACCGATAACAGGGCCGGACAGTGCCGACCTGTCAAAAATACTTTAGTGGCGAACATCAAATTTGCTAATAGCAATCAGCCACTTTCTTTCTTTCTTTCTGACAATACAGAGGTATCTCAGAATATATTAGCTATTATAATTTGTTTTTATGCATGGTTTCTTGTAAAATATAAACCAACCGTAATTCTGATCGCCTCGCATAAATACGTTGCAATATTTCGAGGTAAGTACAGAATTAGAGTATGCAAGATTTTTATGTATTTATTATTAATAAATCTATCAGTTCAGAATTATTATAACCGATCGTATGCGAGAGCCTACTTATCTGGGTCAGTAATGCTGTTTTTGCGTTTCACGACGATGGCGCTCACTAACGCGCTCTTGGAGGCTGTTTGGATTCATCATCAGTCGATTGACGAAATACTATCGGAAGTGGAGAGCTGCCGTATTCATTCGCCTCTACAGGGTGTGCCAGAGAAAATGTCCCTCGAACAATAGGGAAACAATAGAAATGCTGTTGTACGAGGAACACTTTCGCTGGCCGACCCAGTATATTTCCTGGATGAGCTCAGTCTTTTCTGGAAACTCTACTAGAAAGTGCCTGAGGAAGTCCCCGGGTGGGGTCGAAAATTAGCGAAATTCGGAGACGACTTTTTGTATGATATCATTTTGTGTGCCGTTTTTTCTGCTTGATTTTGTTGGATCGCAGAATAACACAAGTATCATTGTAAGCCGTTGGGGTTTCAGGATTGTTTGGTATAACTCAACATCACAAACGAATTTGTTGTTTTGCGTGAATGATAGGTTTGTTGGATAAAGGTTACAATAAACTAGCCACTTTTTGATAGAAGGTACAAATGGTACACGAGGTGCCCCATGCCCCTCAACTACAATACATATGTGAACCTTGACGCCGCCAGGCTTTTTCAACTCTACTCAACCTCAGCTTTTTACACCTTTCTGTTTGTTTCAGTTTTCTTTCTTGTAACTAGATCCAGCTCATTTACCTCTGGACTCTCCACTGAAAAAAAATGCCCGAGGAAGACCCCGATTGGGGTCGAAAATTGGCGAAATTCGGAGACGACTTTCTGTCGGGGTGTTCTTTGATACGTAACACCAAAAATATCTACTTTTGGTGACACCCATAATCATTTCATTTTCATTTATTAGGGCCGGGCAGTGCCGACCTGTCAAAAATATAAGTGTAGGAACCATCAAATTTTATATCAATAATTGATATCACTAGGTAGGTTTCTATCTTTCTTCTTCCGACGACACAGATTTGGCCGAGNATCACTGATCTCCCAGTGAAGCATTTGTCGCAAACGAGTCAAAAAAAACTAAAAAAACTAAAAATATGTTCAGTCGCTCCTGTAGTCGCAAGGCTAGTCGCCTAGAAAAATCGCTCGTGTGCGCCATGCTTAAGGTTACTCTGTGAAAATTTCCAATGAATTCGGTTTATCTATCGCTGAGAAAATACTCGTCAAAAAAAGCGGTTCACTTTTTTGGGACACCCGATATATGTATTCAAAACTTGGCAATAAACAAGGATTTACTGGCGAATGGCACAAGGAATCTACGTCAAACCCGCTGCGTCATGAGTACTACATGTACATGTAGAGACAACGAGTTTGACTCACGACTAGAATGAGACAAATACGTGTACTTCTGTCAGGATGTTGTTTGATAAAACCAAAAATAATATATTTTTGATAACACCCATATTAATCACAGTTATTTCACGTTCATAATCACAGGGCCGGACGGTGCCGACCTGTCAAAAATATTTATGTGATGACCATCAAATTTGCGATAAAAATGATGAGATCACTGGAATTCTTTCTTCTTCTAACCCAATAGAATTGGCAGAGCATATATTAGCTATTATAATTTGTTTTTATGCATGGTTTAGTATAAACTATAAACCAACCGTAATTCTGATCGCCTCGCATAAATGTGTTGCAACATTTCGAGGTACGTGAAGAATTAGAGTAGGCTAAGCAAGATTCTTATGTATTTATTATCAATAAACGTGTCAGTTCAGAATTATTCTATAGAGTCTAACCGATTGTGTGTGAGAGCGTACATATCTGGGTCAGTAATGCTGTTGTTCTGCGTTTCATGGACGATGGCGCTGATCACCATTCCTACGAGCAATCACAGGGACTTGAGGCATGCATTGCAGGGGTGGTGGGCGTGTTACAGAGGTCCAATAACACACCCCCGAGTAATGCCCCGGTATACTAACGTATACCCAGTAGAAAAATAACAAGGGATACAACTTCAAACAAGACCCCATTCGGACATTTTCACTTCAACGATGTGCCGAGAAGCCAAATCTCAACCAAATTTCACAAACAAGGTACCGTTTTGAAGCTGAGAATGAATAGATTCAAAATAAACCGAAATCTATCTCAAATCTTGATGTTGTACATTGATTTGGGCACTCGAAAGTGCTAAAACCCCCCGATTTTTCCCACCCAGGATATCAGGCCCCGACGATCCACAAAAGTGAAGAGATCTCCACAACCACACGGCCGATTGGGATGAAACGCATATCAATTTCAACAGGAGAAAGATTCAAAACTAACTTACCATCACTTGAGGGAATTTAATCCTAATCCAACTGTGTTTTCACAACTTTTCAACGAAAAAGTCGGCCAAAAATATCATGTCAACATGATCAGCTGGACGACTCTGTGCACTCGCAAGCAATCTCGCTGCTGATTGGTCGAAAAATACCCGAAAATATAATTATAATTTTTCAAATTCTTTTCGACCAATCAGCAGCGAGATCGTATTGAGTCCGGCGTGATCAGCCAGTTGATGATTTCTTGACCATTTTGGCCGACCTTTTCGTTGAAAAGTTGTCAAAAACACAGTTGGATTAGGATTAAATTCCCTCAAGTGATGGTAAGTTAGTTTTGAATCTTTCTTCTGTTGAAATTGATATGCGTTTCATCCCAATCGGCCGTGTGGTTGTGGAGATCTCTTCACTTTTGTGGATCGTCGGGGCCTGATATCCTGGGNTTTTGTGGATCGTCGGGGCCTGATTTCCTGGGCCGAATTCATTCGCACAGGGAAAAATCGGAAGGTTTTTGCACTTTCGAGTGCCCAAATCAATGTACGGTATCAAGATTTGAAATAAATTTCGGTTTATTTTGAATCTATACATTCTCAGCTCCAAAACGGTACACCTTGTTTGTGAAATTTGGTTGAGATTTGGCTTCTCGGCAGATCGTTGAAGTGAAAATGTCCGAATGGGGTCTTGTTTGAAGTTGTATCCCTTGTTATTTTCTACATAGGTATACGTCAGTATACCGGGGCATTACTGGGGGGTTTGTTATTGGACCTCTGTAAAACGCCCACCACCCCTGCAATGCATGCCTCAAGTCCCTGCGATTATACCTAGGTGTAGGTCTGTACACGATTACCCTGTCATAACCATAGGGTAGTTCGATATAATTGACAATAATTGACAATAACAGATAGTTTGCCGTTTTCGCCGATGTGAAAATTTACATATGGACGGTTTTTTATTCTGCTAGTAGCAATCGGCGGGGCAAATGGAATACGTTTCATGAGACAGTAGGAAAGAATATTATTTTCCTAGAGATACATAACAAAATACCAAATATTGGATAACCGCACACCCTACAAAGACCGAACTTTTGGAATTACAACTATACAGATCGCAATATCAAAAGGTACATGTACATGTAGGAAAAAATCGCAAACTTCATTTTGGGGCAAATGAGAAAAAAATATACTGGATTGTTCCCCCAATACCGCTCAGTGTACAATGTGTATTCAATGTGGTCAACTTGTGTGTCACTCTGAGCGGTATTGGGGGAACAAATCGGTATTTGAAACTTAGCAATGGGAGCAGTCAGCCGCGCTTATCGCCAAAGGACGGCAGCAAAGTTCTTGGGGACCAATACAGTTGTACATTCTCCTGATTGGTGCTCAGTCAACCATGATGGCTCCGCTTGGCATTTAATTGGACCGTAGTGTATGGGCGGTTTATATTCCCGCAAATAAAAGACGTTGCAAAACACGAAGGTTATAAGCCAAAACAAGGAGGTTATATAGCAAAACACGAAGGTTATATGGCAAAACACGGAGGTTAGAAAGCAAAACAAAGAGGTTGTAAGTCATCTAAAAGACGTCAGGTGGCGCTTTTAATGAAGGTTGCAGAACTGAGAACAAGGAGGTTAGAAAGCAAAACAAGGAGGTTGTAAGTCATCTAAAAGACGTCAGGTGGCGCTTTGAATGAAGGTTGCAGAACAAGGAGGTTAGAAAGCAAAACAAGGAGGTTTGTAAAACACGGAGGTTGTATCATGTGTGAGAGAACAAGGAGGTTTACAAAACACGGAGGTTAGAAAGCAAAACAAGGAGGTTGTAAGTCATCTAACGGTCGTTGGGTGGCGCTTTTAAGCAAAGACCCAATACCTAAGACCAGCTGTAGCAACATAAGACCATGGATACTAGAAACATTAGACCCTGGGTGGAATTTGATTGGAAGTTGTTGCATGGTGATGTCCCATCATGCCTCAGCAGGAATTAAGATAAAGGGGGCGCTCTGGTCGCTTTCGTGAAAATCGGTTTTTGCTGTAGTTGAGCCCTATGGATTAATATTTTTTTTAAATTCCTTCGCAGTGCATTAGTACTGGGACGTATCTACAAAATGTCTGCCGCAAAACTAAAATAATAGGTGGCGCTGCTGAGATATTATTACTTTTACGTTTTTGGTCATAAGTTCTGAATGAGTTAACATATTGATCTAATTCTTGTACATTCATCATG
The DNA here is from genome assembly GCA_002633025.1 of Notospermus geniculatus. Classification (NCBI taxonomy): domain Eukaryota; kingdom Metazoa; phylum Nemertea; class Pilidiophora; order Heteronemertea; family Lineidae; genus Notospermus; species Notospermus geniculatus. Next base: position 13,108 of record NMRB01005817.1, read on the forward strand.
AACACATGTCTATACATCCCTTCATTATGCAATTTGCCGCATTTACCCCTAGACTGGTACCCGGTCCCAACATAGCTGACGGAGAAAGGGACCGGTATTGGGCGGCCATTGGCAGAAAGCTGCCAGGTTATGACGTCAGAGAGGATTCCCCTCAGTCCTGAGAAATAGCTTACTTACCTCACATCCCAAAATAGCTAACCAATCAACTGTGACGTTACAAATTCAAATTCAAAAGGAGGTAGCCAATCAACTGCGTCGTTACATTAGGCTATACCGTAGACTGGTTCCCGGTCCCAACATAGCTCAAGGATAAGGGACCGGTATTGCCTGATGTAACGACTTTTTAAAAAATTTTTACTTCGGGGGAAATTTACATACAATCACATACAAACATGCTGACATAGGTTTTAACTACAGGTAATCGAGTATATGTACAACCTTTTTTTGGTACATCCGGGCTCCTCGGGATACAAACGCCTCCGTTTTCTCCATGCATGAATAACATAATAACATAAGCAAGAGCATCAACCGACATCATATTGCGTATTTTTTGTGATTTCTTTCCGCAATCGCTGCGGCTCACAATTAGTGAATATTAAACAATTGGCCTTTGTTCGAAAATTTCCTCAGAACAATGGTGTGGGACTCGAAAATATCAAGAGAATATTGATCTGTTTCAGGTTCAAATATTTGGAGATTCATTTTATCTCGAGATGAGATCGTTTTTTCTTTCTGTGCAGTGGGTAGCGGTTTGAAATTGCAGGGGAATTTAATGTTCACCACAGGCAAACAGTTCTTGTTTTTTGAAGATAGTCTTGCGTAAAGTAGCTTCTATATATTATTCCGCCCAATGGCGAAACAAATTCATGTTTTAGATGCAACATGGCCTACTGAAATGACAGCTTGGTAGCATGACGTAGACTTTACACTCTTCTAGCATTAAGTCTACTTCCCAGTCTACCTGCTCTTACTGATGTCATCAGGAAGACAGTGTTGATTTGACTCGGCGATGGATATTAGAGTTCGCGGATTTCTCACACCCACTTAGGCCTACTGGCAATATTCGCCTCTGCAACTGTGTTGTATAATCACATGATGGAAAACTTGTCCATCTGACATGTCTGCACTTGCTTAAAGGGGCTCTAGTTCGAATTGTAAACATTGCGGTTTGTTTATTTACATGGTTGATTTAATAGTTATTTTTCCTCAGACAGGTGGCAGCACCGTGTATACCAAAACATTAATGTACATGTATCTATTTTTATATCTATCTTGATAACTATTCTTGATAACTATTCTTGTAACTGCAATATATTCTATAAATACTATTCTTGTAACTGAAATATATTTATGATTTTACGCTCAAAAACAAACAAAAAGATGTGAAAGGCGAGATTTAATTCGATTTTATCTGATTTGTTAGTACCAGAAGTTGACAATAGGTGGCACACCGTAATGTTTACAATTTGAACTAGAGCACCTTTAATCTGGTGTAAATATGAAGATTATCTCTTCTCGTCCGAAGAATGCATTTTGTCCAATGACTGCGAAGGTCGTCATTTTCTCAGCTGTCCTCCGATGAAGATAACCATTTGAATACAGGGTGACCCAAAAAAAGCTGCCCCCGTAAAAATGTTAATAAATCCTACAAAGATCAGTGAAATTTCTTCAAATTTGGTACACCTGAACTTCAGTCTGTGGATGATCTTCCCACAAAGTTTTAGCCATCTGAGTCAATTTGTATAGCAGTTCTATGTTCTTCCAAAATGTGCTCCAAATGGCGTCCTTGGCATTGCAGGCACACTTGCAAATGTAGCGCAAAATTGTCAATGACTCGCGCACATTCCTCCTTGGGGATTTGCCTGATTTTTGTTGTGATTGCTGCCTTCAGTTCACCAATTGTTTGAGGATTGTTCTCATACACATTATTCTTGAGATACCCCACAATAAAAATCGAAAACGATTTCAAAACATGGCATCAGACATTGACCCATATTGGTTCGAGGATGAAAATCAGCGAGCTCAAACGGTGAACACAGAGCGCTATGTGGCAGTACTGAAGAAGTTTTGACATCATTGGGACGACGCAGAGGTATAGATCGAGATGAACAGTGGTTCCAGCAAGACGGGGGCCACCCCTCACACATCAGATGTGTCCTTAGCCTGGCTGAGAGAGTGATTTGAAGACAGACTGATCAGCAGGAGGTGCGGCGTTGAATGGGCAGCGCATTCACCGGACTTGAATCCCCCAGATTTCTCAAGCATAATGTACCTCAAGGATAATGTGTATGAGAATAATCCACAAACAATTGGTGAACTGAAGGCAGCAATCACAACAAAAATCAGGCAAATCCCCAAGGAGGAATGTGCGCGAGTCATTGACAATTTTGCGCTACGTATGCAAGTGTGCCTGCAATGCCGAGGACGCCATTTGGAGCACATTTTGGAAAGAACATAGAATTTCGTTACAAACTGACTCAGATGGCTAAAACTTTGTGGGAAGATCATCCACAGACTGAAGTTCAAGTGTACCAAATTTGAAGAAATTTCACTGATCTTTGTAGGATTTATTAACATTTTTACGGGGGCAGCTTTTTTTGGGTCACCCTGTACATGGATCTCGTTCCCACTGGGGAACGACTTTCGGTGTAGGCCTATTTTCTAGGGAGGTGATCTGCTAGGATAATTTTTTTAGCACGGCCAGAATGAGATTTTTCGCCGAGGATCATCCTTGGCTGATGAGAGGACTCTAACTCTCACTGTTCTGCTGTGTACATCGCAACTCGGACGATACTCGCTTTACCTTTACGTGTTTCCCTTCGAACAAAGTGCATCAACGATCCGTCATTGGGACTGAACTCGAAATGTTGTTCAATAGTATCATAGGTTTCAGGATAAAAATACGTCAATGTTTCATGAAATGTGAACATACCGGATCCTTGCCTTACGATACCGTTTTGGGGATCAGGGATTTGCTCCATTGCAAGAGCACAAGGAAAGGGCGTGCCTACCAGGAAGAATATGCCAGAGCAGAGGTCAAATTTAAGTAAAAAATGACGACATCGAGTACGTTCAGTACCGGTATTAGTAAGAAGCTTGACACGATATTTTACTCGTTCATATAAGAATTTTTCCACATGGGAGAATAAATACATGTATCCAGAAACCGCACCGACGTAGTGTATTTCCTTTCCCATTGGCCGGAACAGTGTATTATAATGTCTTAGAATTACACGAACGCCATTTAAGAGAATAAGGCGGAGATCGTTCGATTTGTTACTAGATTCTTTCACCTCGTAGATTGTGTGTACATTTCGACTACGCACCCTACAAGAGATAAGGACCTTGCCAAGTCCATAGCACAGGTAATAGTGTAATTGCATTCGCTGGCAAATATCTGTTGTCGGCAAGATCACTCTTCCCGAAAAGGTACCAAGAACAACATTTAAAAGTATAATTCGTCTATCCTTGAAAATAATCATGTACCGTTTATATACACAGGGAAAGGCCTTATGGCCGTGAAAAAAAACCTGTTTCTTATAGAGAATAATATAGTCCTTCCTTCTGTGCTGATGGTACACTTTTACAAAGCTGAACGGCGAGGTGGCCTGCGAGTGAACAACGAAAATCCAGCCGCTCTTCCAATCAAAAAGGAACATGTCGGCCTTCTCAAAAACAGGTGGCCGAAATTTACCAGTGTTGGTTATCCTATAATCAAATCTGCTTTTATCCTACGAAAACATGTCTAGAATTAATATCAATGATCAACTGTAGCTCATCTGCGAATTAATTACTTCCTCATGCAGAGTAATGTCAGGTACAAATGCGGAGGGACGTGCAGAACATTTGGCAGCAAATTTGCACTGATGAGCCACGCGCACAACGTTTTATCCCGGAGGCAGGTCGGCGCTGCGAGTGGTGTGGCAAACGTCAAAAACAAAGCAAAGCGAAATGATGTTGTGTGAGGGACATGGCGTCGAAAAAAGATATACATCCACAGCGCCACCCAGTAGCGG
>NMRB01005821.1:0-15535 GCA_002633025.1 Notospermus geniculatus
TATAAGCACAGGAGCCTGTACCTTATTACTCGTAGAAAGTCTCAACAGTCATTTAGTATCGAAAGTATGGGTGAGCCCCCTTTCCGTTCGCCCCAGCATCCCTAAATATAATCTCAAGATATATGATAGGGGGCCTAACCCTAACGTTTACCCTTACTTTCGACACTAGGCCTAATGACTATTCACACTTAGCCTATAATACGTCAGTGTCCACGAGTATTAAGGTACAGGCTCCTGTGGTATAAGCATGCAAGTGCTGGACTAAAATGCATTTTAGCGTTAAAACAGCTTTGAAAATATGGGCCTAGAGTCCCCTAACATCAAAGTCCGGTCTATTGTCCTAGTGGATTAAGCCTTCGTGAAGGATTATGTCATTGAGCTTGCCCATAACCGTTGACAGTACATGGGCTTTGCATTCGGTATTGAGGTAACTCTGTAAACCAAGGACAAAGAAACCTCTTCAATATTATTCATCCATTTATGACTGACGAAGTCGGAACACTCATTAGCAATATTCATTAGCTAATATTGAAAACAATGCTTGCTGTGATTTTAATTGGGTGAACAGAACTTTCCTTTTAGCAGTCATGATTCCTCCTTCTTTTGTCCTGAAGTGAAAAAGATTTTTGTCAATAAAACTTGAGTTTTTATAATGTGTTTCGTTAGAAGCTTCTTTCATCATTGGTCGTCAATTTGCCTCTTTGCTCCAGGTATTATTTCTCATAAAAACATGTCAGAATCACGACAAATCATAAGAGAAAGGTTGAGATTCGCTCCGAGAGCAACTTCAATGGAGGCTTATGGCTATGATTCCCAGGCGTCGCACTGAGGCGTAGCACTGTGGACAGTGTACAAGATCTACATGTACTATATGCATGCAGGCGTACCAGCGGAGAAAGGCCTAAGAATAAAACGTCATTGACCGTATTCTAGAAGCCACTTTAAGCTTTTGTATTCTGCCCTGCAGACAATTGCTAAAGGTAAACCTCAGAGTAGAGGAAGCTTCTAGAATACGGCCCGTCATGAGTCGTCACTCTGTACTTGCAACTGGATCTGAAAGGATCTGAAGTGTGCGCTGAATGAACTGCTCCTTGAGACCTCCAGAAAGCTTCTGGAGTTGAGGTAATACATGTGATGCGAAGCACGTTGGGACAACGACATGAAGGCGGTGAATATAAAGAAATTACGTATCTATTGGCATTACAGGAACGCTAGTCAGGGGAGACAGATACACCCACGACAAAAACTCTATATTCCCCCAGGATGGCGATAAAAAGAAGTAAAGATAACCAGAAATTCATATCCAGCCACATCTTGGATTTTTTTTACGCAGCGTTACTATCTGTTCACGTGAAGCTTGGCGTACACCAATGGTTAGGGTACGTTTCAAGGCAACTATAGTTTCACCCGCATCATTTGAAAACGTCGCTAATCTCAATTTTTTGGCGTCCCTAGCAACAATACCGTCGGGAGCCAATCAAATTCGGCGTTGCTTCTAAATGCCAAGGTGAAATTTCATGCTGACCTGTGCCTTGTTCTAGTCGTTGGACTGCATGGTTATAGGATTAGTATTCGCACGTTTGGGCAAGCACCAGGCTTTCTAGTGAGCAGATCAAAGCTGTATCAGAATCTTATTCGCGATGCCTCAAACTGCCAAAGCCAATAAATTTCGTTACTTCTGTTCATGAGGTCAAGGTCACGTTTCATGATAACTGGTGCCTTTCTCCTACATCGTTCGTCAAGGTTATTTTCATTGCCCCCAAAACAAAGTACCCTGACTTCCTCTGAAGTAATTGATATCTGTGATAACGTAATGAAGAAGTCAAAATAGGTTTTAGTACATTATACTTCATTGACAGAGTGCTGTTTTATGAACATTTTATGGTATTTGGAATTGTCTTGACAGGGTATACCAATTAGAACTACATGTACATGTACAAGGATTATCCAATATCATAAGGTAGAATTCTGTCGGAAGGGAATATCATCGCTAAAGGTACGACTCTTGTGCGTGACACGTCAGAACGACAACTGAAAACTCTTTAGGACTAATCATCATAATTTATTCGTGTTTTCGTTGCGTGGCGATCGCGTGAGAGTCTTGAGCGCTTAGTGGCGAGATCGGGAACCAATCTATGAAATGATCACTTCACACGTGATGTTTCTCCTTCTGTTTACAATGATCGCCCAGGAATAATCATCATAATTTATTCATGTTTTCTTTGCATGGCGATCGCAACGAAAACATGAATAAATTATGATGATTATGTGACAGTCTTCAGTGACAGTCTTTTAGTGATGAGATTGGTAACCAATCTAAATGATCAGTTCACACGTGACTTTTCTCTTTCTGTTTACAATACTCGACCAGACGTGTTGGTCATCACTGTTGACACAGATACGGCCTTCATCGAACATTACAATGGCCATAGAATTACCATCAGTTTATCTTCTCCAGAACGATCAAAGGACGAATAGTACCGCGGAGTGATTCATTGTGATGTGTCATGGATCTCTTCACCTCGCGGAAGGTTACAATTGAATGATAATGGGGTGTGCAAATGGTGTGTCATGTGGGTTATCAGTCACCTGGCAGATGCTCCTGTAAGTGGTCTCGGTCATTTCGCCAAGTAACCTTTAATGGAGCGAGGCACACATCAGAGAGCGATAAGCGACCTTTTATTAGTCTCGCGCAACCAGCCCCTCGGTCATACTCCGAGGTCGTGAGACCGAGGGTCTGGCACAGAACGCAATCTTCATTGTAATTGCTTATTCCGATTATTCAAAATAAGGGGCGCCTCGCTGATTGGCTAGTCACGACCAATGCGTCATGGGTCTCAAAAGTTGGTGACGTAGGCTGCAGTTTTAATTTAATTTATTCGTGTATTTAAGAACAAAGATAAGATACATGTAATCATAAAATAGTACATGTACAAACAATGTCTAAAACAAAAATGTTGCATGCTTTTTGCATTGATTGTGCATGTATGCAGTGCAGTGTAGTTGTGTTCTACGTCATCGTCGGTAGATTGTCCGCCAGGATGGTTTTACAAGTCAAAGTAACCATATGGACCAGACTCTAAAATTGGAAATTGCAAGAGTCTGGTGGCACGAGATTATACCTTTTATCAATTATATAAGTTTCAGAGCGAGGTAGTCATCGCTTGTGTGAGCTTCCCTAGTGTCGTGATGATCTTTCACGAGAGCCAGGACGAGACACGAACTGGCCGATTAGCAATTTGGTCCGGGATGTATTGTTACCCTGATTTGGTCTCGTGGCCGGCAGGCCCTGGTTTAGAAATCGTACGAGTCACAACACTGGCAAAGGAATTGAGGAAGTCAGTGGAGACCCTGGGAAATTTTTCGCGCGGACACAGAATCGCCTGGCAGTATTGCGTTATGTACTGTACATGTGCAAAGCACGTCAACAAAAAATGGGCACACGCGGCGCTTCCGTCTGCTGCATGGCCGTAGCTAGCACCGACAGTGCCGGGGGTTGCCAAATGCCCCCAGAGTCACCGAAAACGTGTTTTTCATGCAGATTTTGGCCGACAAATGGCAAAAAGTACAGTTTTGCCCCCTCCCCGATCGTCAAAAGTACCGAGACAAAAAATTACATGTAGCAACGGCTCTTTGCTGTGTTGTACAAATGAAGCACATGCCGAATTAAGTGTATTGTGATATTCTATCTTATCCACGAAGCCCTAATTTTAAGGGTGTGTAAAATATTATCAATTCGCAGGCAAAATGTTGTTCCTGTCTGTCTCACAAAAGGTAATAGGACAGTCATAAAGTTACGCCAACTTTGTGGGTAAGGTCGTTGGCCCTTTAATGGCAGTAGTATATATTATGAAGAAAGAAGCGTTCAATCTGCGTTGGACCCTGTTTTTGCAGTTGCTGCGGACCTGCCAGATGCCATCTTGAATCTTCTGACCCGCTATATGATACCTGATCTTTCAACAGATCTGCCTGCGTTAACTGTACAATAACACAACTGGTTAGCCTGGAATGGACGAAAGTACGGCCGGAAATTAGCAGTACCCTGCTGGTGTCAACGGGAAATTCCCCACGCCAATCGGGACTAAAATCAGAACATCGATACGAAAAAAATCCCCGCGCCTCTTTGTGTTGAGAGGGAAGAATGGGTCTGATCAATACGGCGTTGATTTTACATCAGTGAGGCTGGATTGGGGTCTGCCTGGCGAACCAACACGTGTCCGCTGCAGGGTTTTTTCAGATGGGCTTCGCTGGGGAGAAGTTTGAGATAAGGAAATGGGGAGTTTCCGGAGACCTCTCGAGATAACGTGGTCTGGGTATCTCGCTAAATTACAGCGCATGCGCAGTGCCGTGCCTTGGTTAATCATACCAAAGGTTTACGGCAGTCACCTCTGTTACCTGGTATGTCGTAAAATCTGAGGCACAGAATTTAAATTTCATGTCGTAAAACCTGAGACATAGAACGCCAATTACATGTCGTAAAACTTGAGATATAGAACATTAATTCATGTCGTAAAACCTGAAACACTGAATTTTAAATTCATGTGTCGCAAAATCTGAGACATTGAGCTTCAATTTAGATGTCGTAAACCTGATACTAGAACTTCTGTTTCATGTCGCAAAAACCTGAATAATAGAACTTCAATTTCATGTCGAAAAACTTGAGACTTAGAACTTTAACACAATGTCGTAAAATAAGGGAAAATGAGGCAGTTGACGAAAACAATTCAAAAATTAAGGATAAAAACGTTTTCCTCGATGTTGACACGATACGGAAAGGCAGCCTCTTTGGTGCAGACGTTCTGTTTGGCAAACTGCCTGATTTCGACACTGTATAGACGGCTTCAAGCCTTCTTGGGCTAACAGTCTCTTTGCTTAAAAACCATCAACATATTCGCTGGTCAGATCGTCGATACCGAGTCACTAAAACACAGGAAAAAGGTTCCGCAACATGGCATACCCATAAATTGAGTATCCTGGTAAAGATTTGGTTAAGGAAGTGGCCACGTATGGTTAGAAGTGCTCCGTCAATATGAATGGAGCTCGGTAGTCATTAGAAACGAGTTGTCTACCTACAAACGGTGATTTAGCAACCGGTACTTGACCGTGGAAGTTTATTACAGTGTGTAACGAGAAAAAAGTCAACTTGGTGTGTGTAGGGTTTCCGCCCGATAAGAACAGCTAGACCATTTGGACCGATGGCGACTCGAAACCTGGGTTGACTACATGTAACGTGGGGCGTGGCTAGGCGGTGGCTGGGCGACCAACAGGCTCAGTGCGATCGTCTAACATTCAGTTGTTGCTGTGCTATCGTAAGGGACCTTCCAACAACGAAACGGGGCCTCGTCGGTTACCACCTCCATGTTTCACGTTCACCTGTATCATGACTTCATTGTTTACATGTTTGTAAACATGGGATGATGTTTACATTATGTTATTTTGGACTTTGGGGATATGCCAACCCACTTAATTGAATTCTTTCTATTCAAAACAATTTCTAGAGGGACACGCCACTAACGAATTACTCATAAGACAAAGAAAGACTGGACACAAACAAACAAATGTAAATAAACAATGATTTTCGTGGCCCGCGAAAATACACCGAGCAACCAGTAACCAAGCTAGCCTGAGACACTTTTTCATTGGCTGAGCGGTTCGTAGCCATGGTAGCACAAGAACATCCGTTGCCAACGGGCTAAATAGTTCTGAAAGCAGCGTGCTGATAGGCTGTAAAACTCGCGCCAGGCCCTGACGCCATCTGTTGACCAAACGCGGCGACTTCCACGAAGTAAAGCAGTTGTGGAGAGCGAGTAAACCGAAGGGGGCGCGACTCACAACTGCGTAGGGAGTTTAGTTAATTTGGTACTATTACGGTGATTTCTTTGTCATGCACATTACCAGTTAAAAATGAAATAGAATTCTGATTCTTCTTCACTCATCAACGGTTACGTGGTGTCAGGATCTACAAAGATCTCTCTCCCCGAAATAAACTAAATTGCAACACTAAGCGCTGATACACTCTCAGGGTATCACTCTGTGAAGGTTCAATTCACAAAGCATAAAGCCTTGATCTGCGGAGGTAAGATGTTTGTTTAGCTGCTAGGAACACGTCAACTGATGATCTGATCTCCGCTCATCCCGCCCCGCGGTCAATGAGCCGCCTTATGATAGGATGCTGACACCGGGGCTGATCGGGTTCCTTTCTTTGCCCGAGATTACCGTCGACTAACTTAAAAAGCTGCGAAGAGACCCGGGGAAGAGACTGTTCTCTGCGTTTGTGTTCGATTATCTTTCGCGATTATTTTTGATGCAAAAAATACTACTCTCCATTCCACTTTTGAGTGGCGCGAGGTTATCAACGATAGCTCCGCAACGGCTGGGTCAAATTTGACATACCATACATCAATTGACTTGTCTTTCTTGTCGGTATCTTACTGCTATCTTCATTTTTCGCATAAGGCCGGCATAACGGATCCCTTTCTCAAAACCCATTTCATTTCGCTATGCTGTTCAGTGCAGTTTACACGTGCGCGATGCATTGCGTCATTTCAAAATGGCCGCCATTTCGGCCGTGAACACAAACTGTGATTGGTGAAAGAACTTGAATCGGTGACGTATGTTTCGTCAAATTTGACCCAGCCGTTGCGGAGCTATCGTTCATAAACCTCGCGCCACTCGAAAGTGGAATGGAGAGTAGTTTCTTTCTCTGAACAAGATATTATCAGCAACGATCGATGACAGGGACACCCTTTTAAACTGCTTTAGCTTCCTTAATGTCGAGGCCCGCAAAACTCCAGATTTTCACGAATGTTGTAACTTTTGTTGACAAAAAAGCAAACTGAGTAAAGAAAAGTTGTATTTTTACGTCATATGTTCTTGAGAGCTACCCTAGCCTTCGATTCGTGTTTTTATTCGAACACGAGTTACGAAAGTCACGTGAAAGTGGCATGCTTCCATGTGAAATAATCTGATTAATCGACTGAGATCATTAACTCTTTTTTCATTATCTAACTGCTGCTAACAAACTTTCTGAACCCATGTTAACAAAAACACAAAACGGCGGCTAATAATGTAGCGCTCGTGAACGTATCACTTTAAAGGTTACCTGAAAGGGTTTCATCCACCTCTGGTTTTCTGCGTAATACTGTAGAGCATTAATCAGGCAGCATGAAACTGAAAACCGCATGAAAATCGGATCACCCATTTCCAAGTTATGGGAATTTAAAAAGGATGATTACAGACCCTGGCAACCATGTCAGGCAGCGGAGAACAGCACATTTGATGTCATTGGATTTTTTAAACATATAAAAAAACATAAAAATAACTCATTTAACTTGGGCAGTTACATGTTGGTGTAGTTTTGATGTATTTTTCTGGTTCAGTCAGTCCTACTGCAGTTATTTCCTTACTCTGGATTCTGAGGGCAATATTTGGATTTCTGGATAGCACATTTGACCTCATGAACCCACCGCCTGGACAGCCATGGATACCAAGTTGTTTGGTTGTCATGTAGAAACAACGTCTTAAATTTGGTACATGTATAACACTGTAATTAATGGTCCAATCTTCATGCAACTTTCACTGAAATGTTTTTTACTCGAACCACTTTTCAGAGAAAAAAATATCATGAAATGCCTTTCAGGTAACCTTTAAGGGACGGTGCTCTGTCATCTTATCATAAAATGTGACAAAATGTGAGTATTTGCCAAATTTCCTAATTCCAAAATAGCGTAGATTTTTCGGTCACATAAAACTAAATTTATAAAAACCAATTTCCCTTCCGTACGATGTCCTTTGAACACCCAGTCTCTTTTACACGCCAGATGCTGAAAAGCACAAAATGAACCTTTCCCACTGTCAAAACCATATCAAGCCTTTGTTAACAGCTCATGAAGATGAAACTCACCAACGAGACCCGCCACCCGTGTAGGTGAATCTGTTTCAAACTTCACACGACACATGTTTCTTATTTTAAAATAGTCTTCCGTGAAAGCTTCCGTTATGTTCACCCTCTCTACGAGAAGAATGCGACATCCGCCACCTTTACCGGGATACATTAAAAACGTCTTCGGTTTCATAAACGTACTCTTGAAAAGGCAGCCTTCGACCGTATATCCTTGGATCAGATGTCGGTGTTCTTGTGTACCAGTCCAGCTTTGAACTGTTTGAAATACACGTAGGCGCCTTAAACTTACACTGAAGAAGGCTACACTCTTAAAAAATTCTTGTCACCGCAACTTGTCTGCGAATATGGATGAGATGCTTTAGTCAGCCTGACGAATTACGTCATTCATGACACAATTTACTTGTCATGGCGAGTCGCACATCTCTGTGACGAGTTCAGTTTATCCAGTTGACAAGGTCTCTAGTTATGGCGATAAGTTGCAGATGTGGCAGGACATTCTATAACTTTATTCATGTACATGTAGTATAGTACATAATTGTGCATTTGGTGCGAGAAAGGTGCAAACGTGCATAAAACATAAAGATCCNGATAAAGCAGACAGCAGTTAGAGTAGGAGGCCTGATGATGTAGCCTAATAATTAATGGAAATGGACAGGCCCCTATTAACAACAAAATACACTACAGGAGAACACTTCTGGTATTCACTACAGTGAATCTGCAAGAATGGAGGTGGTTAAGAACATTGAAGTTGCTCTTAACCCACCTCAGGAATTTCTGGATATTTTAGCAATGTCTTCCAAAAAACGTGGCCGTAGTGAGTTATCAGCGACCCCAGACTCAGCTGAGAAGCCAGATCACAAGCGAGTTGATGTGTAGCAATGTCGCATTGAAGCTACTCATCTCCGATACTGGCAATGGGTCTCTGATGATCACTACTCGTCAGTCAGTGTATTGTACGTTTACCCCAACTTGCTATGGTTAATTTGTCACAATTATCTTGTATGTCATGGAATGTAAGAGGTATAAATGACTTTAAAAAGCGAAGATGCATTTATAATTGGATCAGGAAACACCATGTGAATATAGCTTTCTTGCAAGAAACATATAGCTCGGCTGAAAGAGAACACCAATGGAAAAATGAATGGGGTGGTAAGGCTGTTTTCAAACATGGTAGTAAGCACAGCCGTGGTACAGCTATACTCTTATCCAATAAATTTGATTGTAAAATGATTGATGTCAACTCTGACCCATCTGGTCGTATTATCATTCTGAAGTCAGAAATAGAGGACGAGAAAGTATGTTTCATCAATGTATATGCACCAAATCACGAAATTCTCAGATTGCTTTTTTCAATGAACTGAGACATTTAATGTTACAGAGTAATATCAAAGGAGACTATCAAGTGATATTAGGTGGGGATCTCAACGTGGTCATAGACCCTGAATTAGACAAAAAGGGCGGGTTAGAAAATACAAAACAAAGAGTGCGGCAAAAATTACAAGAATTAATGGAAGAATTTGACCTTATAGATATTTGGAGAGTAAAAAATCCAGATAAAAAGAGGTTTACATGGCACCAAAAGAATCCTCAGGTTAAATGTAGATTGGATTATTTCCTTATCTCCGACACACTGGCAGACAATGTAAATGAAACTGATATTCTTTCAGCTTTTAAGTCAGACCATTCAAGTATATATTTGACTTTAAGGAAATTAGAACCAGAGTTAAAAGGGAGTGGTTATTGGAAATTTAATAACTCCTTGTTGGCAGAAGACCACTTCATTGAGGAACAAGATGACATTGTAAATGTCGTATGGTTCCCGATGTACAGGTTCTTCTACAAGACTGGTACACTGATAGAGATCAAGATATGGCATGATATATGATGATATGATATGATGTGACGTGACGTATGACATGACGTATGACATGACGTATGACATGTCGTATGACATGACGCATGACATGACGTATGACATGACATATGACATGACATGACATATGACATGACATGACATATGACATGACATGACATATGACTTGACATGACATATGGCATGACATGACATATGACATGACATATGACATGACATGACATATGATATGATATATGACATGAAGTTGATCTCATGCCAATAACTCATCCCATGGTTGACCTTGACCTTGACCTGGATATCTGATCATCAAGGTCATTGTATAATGGAAATGGACATTCTCAGTAACCTAAGTATGTCTGATATCATGCATCTAGCTCTATCACAGGCACAGATATTTCAGATTATCAAGTTTGACCTTGACCTTGACCTCGGATTATCCAAGTCGTTGCATAATCGAAATCGGCGTCATCAATAACCTAAGTATAGGTGATATCATGCCTCTATCTCTACCACAGGCAGAGATATTTCAAATTATCAAGTTTGACCTTGACCTTGACCTCTGATCATCGAGGTCGTTGCATAATCGAAATGGGCATCATCAATAACCTAAGTATGGGTGATATCNGCCCAGGTTCACAAACCTAGGGGTAGGATGTGTTACCAGGACTGTAGCTGTTGAAGGAGATAAGATATGAAGGTGTGACAGACGGACACACAGACAGACAGACAGACAGACAGACAGACACATACACAGACACCATGACCAAAAACAATATGGTTCCCGATCTTGATGATCGGGAACCATAATTAAAAGCAAATATAACGAGGTGGAAGGAGGAGGGGCAACACCTTCAACCTACCCAACTCTGGGAATGGATAAAATACAAAATTAGAGATTACTGTGTTAGGTATTCAAAAGAAAGAGCAAGAAAGAAGCGAGATGAAATTAAAATCTTAGGAGAAAAATGTAAAAAACTTGAAGAAATGATGGACGAGAAAAACTTAAATGATAATGATGAGTACATACTATCAAAACAACGATTGGAAGAATTAATGAATGAGCAAACTGAAGGGACAATTTTAAGAGCCAAAGTTCGTTGGTATGAACATGGTGAGAGAAGCACAAAGTACTTTTTAAACCTAGAAAAGAGAAACCATATAAAAAGAACAATGAAGAAGCTTAATAATAATGGCAAAATGACTGAAGACCCAATGGAAATACTAAAGGCTCAGAGAGAATTTTATGAGAAAAACACTTGAAGAAACATTTTTTTCGAACGGAGACACCATCTCTAAATAAAGAACAAAGAAATCATTGTGAGGGTAGATTAAGTTCAACAGAATGCTACAAGGCTTTAAAAACATTTCAAGATAATAAGTCGCCAGGAAATGATGGATTGACAGCCGAATTTTATAAAAAGCTATGGCCATACATTGGGTCCATGATGGTGGAATCATTTAATAGTGCTTTGGACAATGGCATCCTTTGCCCCTCGCAAAGACAGGCTGTGATTACCCTAATAGAAAAAAAGGAAAGGATAGAAATTATTTGAAGAACTGGCGTCCAATTTCGCTATTGAATGTGGACTATGAGATAGCAACTAAAGCCATTGCTATGAGGCTGAAAGAAATTCTTCCAAATTTGATACATCATGACCAAAATGGCTTTGTCAAAGACCGCAACATTGTTGATTCCATAAGGACAACATTGGACACAATGTTTTATGCAAAAAAACACAATATCCCTGGTTTACTTTTATTTATTGATTTTGAAAAAGCTTTCGATACCCTTGAATGGGATTTCATGATAAAAGCTGTCGAAAAGTATAAATTGGGGAAAGAATTCATTCAATGGATTAAACTATTTTATACTGTATATATCAAGTTGTGTGATGAACAATGGGAGGAGCTCAGGATATTTCAACATTCAGAGAGGTGTACGGCAGGGGGATCCCTTGTCACCTTATCTTTTTTTACTCAGCCTAGAAATACTGGCAAATACAATTCGAAATGATGAAAATATAAAGGGATTAAAATTGTAATGGAAGCATTGAAGCTTAGTTTGTTTGCAGATGATACGACATGCTTTATTTCTGATAGGAAATCTACCATCCAACTACTGAAGGTGGTTGACGATTTCAGTCGCATATCAGGCCTTAGGATAAATTGCACTAAATCAGAAATCATGTGGATCGGAAGCAAAAGTAATTCAACAGAAAAAGTTGGGGACATACCAGTTTGCACAACTACAAGGTTTCTTGGAATTATTTTGGATCATGACATAGAGAAAATGATTCACAACAACATTGACATGAAATTAAAAGAAATATCAGCAACCTTTAATCTGTGGAAAACACGGGGACTAACATTGGGAGGTAGAATATGTCTAACGAAAACATTTGGTATTTCAAAATTAAACCATATTATATCGGGTCTTCCAATATCAGATGAATATATGAAGAAAATTGAAACCACTCTCTACAATTTTGTATGGAAAGGAAAAACAGATAAAATTAAACGGAACATTTTAATATCAGATTATAGCCAGGGTGGACTAAAAGTGTTAGATATTAAAAGTATAGGTTGGATTCAAAAGTATTTATGTCCCAATAAATCAAGCTGGAAAAATATATTTGAGGAGTATTTAAGGCCGTTTGGAGGGCCTAATTTACTTCTACATTGTAACTATGATCTTGCAGAAGTAACAGTAACAAAAATGACGGTCTTGTTGGACTCTCTACAAACCATCTTAAGCACGGTACTCCAAGGTTATTTACTATGATCTCTTTACTTTTCACTGGTATCCTAAAGCATGGCTATATTCCTGAAGATATGCTGAAGAGCACAATCATCCCGATCCCTAAAAACTCCAAGAAGTCTCTCAGTGATTCATCGAATTACAGAGCTATTGCCCTCAACAGTCCATTTTGTAAACTACTCGAGGCGACTATTCTTATCAAATGCCGAGAGCCTCTTACTTCCTCGGATATGCAGTTTGGATTTAAGAAGGGTCTTTCTACAAGTAGTTGTACATATGCCGTAAACGAGGTAATCCAGTACTATAAAAATGGTGGAAGTTCGGTATATGCCATGTTGTTAGATGCCAGTCAAGCGTTTGACCGCGTGGAATATACCAGACTTCTGAATATCTTATTAAAAAAGGGTCTCTGTCCAGTAATGGCAAGAATCGTGGCGGTCCTCTATCTGCATCAAAAAATGAGGGTTAAGTGGGGATCTACTCACTCTCCTTTTTTCAATGTAAAAAATGGTGTGAAACAGGGTGGCATACTTTCACCTGCCCTCTTCTCAGTGTATATTGATGAGTTGCTTCTCAAATTTAAGAACTCGGGTTATGGCTGCTATATAGGTAATACTTTTATGGGTGTTTTCGCTTATGCAGACGATATTATCCTACTGTGCCCTTCGAAATTTTCACTGAATTCCCAACTTAGAATTGCCGGCGATTTCTCTATTGAGTACAGAATTACCTTCAATGCATCTAAGTCCCAACTACTGTATTACAGCTCCGATAACATCAATGTTGCAATAGAAATAATGTTTCAAAATACCGTTATTCGTTCGCAGCCCATTGCTATACATCTCGGGCACCAAATTGGGCCTGGCTCGTCCGATATCACAAGGGCAATTTCTGATTTTAATAAGAAAGTAAATGTCCTAATTTCCCGGTTTTATTTCTGTACCTTTGATACTAAGTTGAGGCTCTTTACTTCATTCTGCATGTCTTTATATGGGTCAGTCCTATGGGATTTGAGCGACAAATCTGTAAATCTTTTTTATGTTGCTTGGAGAAAAGCTCTCAGGAAAATATTTGGTCTTCATCCAATGACTCACTCATCCTTACTTCCTGTTATCACCCAACTATGTCCAATTGGTGCCATCTTGGCAGACCGCCTCCTACGTTTCTTACGGAAAATGCAAAACAACACGAATATCTATATGAAGCTAGCGACCACACTCACCCTACAGGGAAGTAGGTCTTCTGTCCAAAAATCATGGCTGTTTGCTAACCAGCTGAGGGTTGAGGAGCCCAGCGAGGCTGATTTGCAGGCAGCAGGACTGATCCGCGATCTCCTTCGCCTCAGAGACGCGGGGGAAACAAGAGAAGATATCAATGAAATCATTAGAGTAGTTGGGGCGTCTTGAGATGAAGGACATGGCGGTCACGTCTTGATTTATCTCTGTAAAACAATTTTTTTTTTCTACTTATTTATTTATCTCAGTTCATGTCTATGTAATTATTTCTAAGTTCTACTCATTTATATATCTCAGTGCATGTCTATGTAATTATTCCTAAGTTCAATGCTTTTGTTCCCTATTCTACTCGGGATCTTTATGTTTTATGCACGTTTGCACCTTTCTCGCACCAAATGCACAATTATGTACTATACTACATGTACATGAATAAAGTTATAGAATAGAATAGAATAGAATAGAGTAAGAATAAAAACAAACCCCTTCATATCTAAAATACTCGAAACTTGGAAAAACTAAGTACAAGATTCCGAACGAGTCTTTTATATGGAATAATCAAAGAGTAAAAGTTGGTAATCGGACTGTTTTTTTACCCAGAGTTTTTGAAAGTTGGACTATGTATATTTCCGACCTCTATAGTGAAAATGGTGAAATAATCCCATTCCAGATATGGGAGCAAAGAGGTCTAGAGGCACAGCACTTTTTTAAATGGAGGGCACTGATTTCATGTCTAGGATCTCAAGGGAAACAAGGAAAACGAACTAATTATATAAATACAAGATTACATTTCAATATAAAAGGAAGACAAGTACACCTTATGAAAATCACACCAAAAGAACTGTACTCGTTAGGTGTATCTGAAATAAGCCAGCCAGGACCAAGCTGCAAACAAAAATTAGAGGAATTATTTGGATCCTTAGATTGGAAACATATATTCACCTTACCAAGAGACATCTGCTCAGATCCTAAATTACATGACCTACAGTTCAAAATCATTCATAACATCCTAGCCACAAATTACAAGTTGAAAAAATATAACATCAAAGACTCAGATAAGTGTGACATCTGTCAAATAGAAAAGGAGGATATTCAACATCTGTTTTGGGGCTGTACAGCAAGTAGAAACATATTCCTTTCTTTCCACGGTTGGTGGTTACAAAATACAACACTTGACTTTTTACCTATAACAGAAAAAACAGTTATTTTTGGTCTTTTAACTCCAAAGATAGGATCATTACTATATAACCATCTTCTCCTGCTGATTAAGCAATATATATACAAAAATAAAACAAGGGACATTCAATTTACTTCAATTTTAAGTATTTTCAAAGTTACTAAAAATATTGAGAAGTATATAGCGAAAAAGAACAAAAAAACTGAAAGATTTCCATGATAAATGGCAATTTATTGAACATGCCATTTAAATGTTAAATATCACTCAATCATGCATGTTGTCTCCTTATGTCCTCTTTTTTTGCCCTTTCCCTCTCTAAAAGAAAATATCTGTCATATTGATTTCACGGACAAATTATCCCCTAACGTCTAGCTGTCGGGACATTGTAAGGGATTCTGTAAAAGGCAGCAATATGACAGAAATAAAAAAGTAAATAAATAAAAAAAAAAAAGGTTTATGCAACAAGTTGCATGAAGTTGCATATGAAAAGTTGCATGTGTAAACGGGCCTTAAGATTATATCCATGTCTTCATTCCCTAGTTTCCACCAGAGTTTTTTTCGCTTTCCTTTTCAGAATCTACATTTAAGA
>NMRB01005822.1:0-10365 GCA_002633025.1 Notospermus geniculatus
CTTTCATGATAAATTCCCACCGTCAATTCACTTATAATTTTCAATTAAGTGTTAATTACTGGCACGGAGACAAATCAGTCATCACCACACCACGGAGAATTCACCACGTCACTGGGAACCTCTCGCTGTATGTTTTGTATGGAGCGAGCCTGTACTCTATTATGTTGATTAGGTTCCCAGTGACGTGGTGAATGCTCCATGGTGTGGTGATGACTGATTTGTCTGGGTGCCAGTAATTAACAGTTAATTGAAAAAGTGAATTGACGGTGGGAATTTATCATGAGAGACTAGCATTTTGTAATAACCGAAGCTTGAAAAAAAATTCCTAGTCCCTTTAAGGGTTGATGTGGGGAGTTTCATGCTTTCTTGAAGAAGTGAAAGATTTTTACCCTTAACCGCTGTACTATTGTGACAACATCCGTATTTGTATTAGATTTTTCCATCAGGGCCAAAGCCATAGCATTATTGGCCCTGGTAAGTATGGAAGAGGCCATCTCAAGCTACTCCGTCATGTTCCTCACTTGGATAGGGTCTTTTACTTGCCCTTGCAAAGGAACAAGGTACAAGGCACCACGGCTTACTGTCCCATGTAATGGACGTGAAGAGCCAGGGATGGTTAATCCACCTGTGGACTTGTGACAACATCCGTATTTGCATTAGATTTTGGCCCTGTAATTACGGAAGAGGCCATCTCTAAATAGACGGGTCTTTTACTTGCCCTCGCAAAGGAACAAGGTACAAGGCACCACGGCTTACTGTCCCATGCGACTATCGCAAGCCGTCCCTGCCATAAATCCACCATGCTGTAATTATTTACTACCAAGCTAGTAAATATTTTCTACCATGGTAATATGTATTCTTACCTAGGTAATAATTATTTACTACCTTGGTAGTATTTAATTCTTACCTAGGTAATAATTATTTACTACCATGGTAAGAATTAAATACTACCTAGGTAATAATTCGACGGACGTGTACACTCCTTTCGCAGTGTCTTCTCACTCGTACCTATCGTTCATAGACACTGCTTACAATAGCCTGATTCCTGCCGATTTACCGCATGGTAGCAGCACTAGTCAGCGGCCAAACAGCGCGGGAAACAGCGCTGGCGTTGCTCCGTGCTTCGGCCTGTTTACACGATCAATCTATGAAACAGAATAATCTCGCATAGAGCGCCGTTATCCACTTTTTTTAGCGATGTTTCAAATCAAAAAGGCACGAGCTAAACACTGAAAAGTGAAAAGTGACACTGCATGCTGGACACGGCGGGGGGCAGCCATTGCTGTTGTTGTAGACTAGTCGTGCTACGTCATAATGCAACATTCCCATATAAAATGCTTTACGACGAGTGACCAGTCTGCCGCGGTTGTCAAGGACGCCGACAGTGAACCAATCAGAAAATGTTTCATGTATTTCGTTAGTTACGCTGACGCCCTCTAGTGGTAAATCGGCAGGAATCAGGCTATTGTAAGCAGTGTCTATGAACGATAGGTACGAGTGAGAAGACACTGCGAAAGGAGTGTACGGACGTGAAGTGCCAGGGATGACATACGAATACATACAAGTTCTGTAACACAGGCTTTCACAGAAGCAACGTGTATTTTATTGAGTGCTTCAGCATATAAAAATATAATGAAGTGAAACGGCGGGGACCTCGCCTATTCTCCAAGTTTCAAAGCGAAGTGATAGTGCAGCCACTCGACCAGTTCTGTGGTATGACTGATAGTACACTAGGTTTCATCACAAAACCATATACCCGCACTTTCGAAATTGATTTTTCAACAGTCCAATAAAGGTACTTTAAAGTCACACTGTATTGAATTCAGAAAGTGCTTTAAACGTCCTCCAACGTTGTGTAATGTACAGTCTTTGACATAAGTTTATGTACACCTGATATCTTGAATATTTCAAATACAACTGGGCCAACTTTAACACGGTTTGTTCCATAGGAAAATACATCTTGTTGGTCATATTTCTGGACCACAATTTTGGAAATATAGTAATTATGTGATAGCTCATCAGAAAAAAACTAAAAATCTACATTTTTATTACCGGTATGTAATTTTTTTGTGATTTTTGTTGCGGTTTTGATAGAGTGGAACTTTCTAAGGATCTTGGGCTTTGTTTCATCAAAGTATGTTGAATGGTATCAGGTGTAGATAAACTTATGTCAAAGACTGTACATGCATAATGGACAGTGCTCTATCCGAATACATTAGAGCTCTGCCAGCAGTTTTTTCAATGTGTGCTGAAAATAAGGCCTTGATTCTCTGAAGTACGGGCATTGACAGATGTTTATCTGTACACTTTGTATCTTGAATATTTCAAATACCACCGAAACAAGTTTGATGCGGTTTGTTGCATATGAATGGAAAACTTGTTGGTCACATTTTTGCATCAAAATTTTGGAAATTTCGAAATATCAAAATTATGTAATTGCTTGTCAGAAAAATCTCGAAAATCAACACCTTTTATTTTGTGATTATATTTTCATTTTTGTAGTACATGTAGTTCTGATAGAAGGGAAGTTTCTAAGGATTTTGGTGCTAGTTTCATCAAAATCTATCGAGTGGTTACAGAGATATTTGAGATTATCAAAATTTTGATATTTTGAGATTTTCGCGTTTTTCAAGAAATTTTCATACCACTGGATAAAGTTAACATCAGATAACAGGTTTACGTTATTTTGAAACTTTTTGGGGTTAACTGTGCAGAAATATCGTAATATCAAAATGTTGATATTTTGAAAAATGTGTATAAATTCTAACCAGTATATGCAAATCATCCAAAATTTCCATAATTTTATGATTTGAGGTCAGCTCTATCTACTGACACCAAAATTTTGTGAAAAATCGTGAAAATCTCAAAATCTCAAAATATTGATAATCTCAAATATCTCAGCAACCACTCGACAGATTTTGATGAAACCAGCACCAAAGTCCTTAGAAACTTCCATTCTGTCAGAAACACTATAAAAATAAAAATATAATCACAAAATAAAAGGTGTTGATTTTCGAGATGTTTTCTGTCAAGCAATTACATAATTTTGATATTTCGAAATTTCCAAAATTTTGATGCAAAAATGTGACCAACAAGTTTTCCTTTCATATGCAACAAACCGCATCAAATTTGGTTCGGTGGTATTTGAAATATTCAAGATACAAAGTGTAGATAAACATCTGTCAATGCCTGTACTTATCAGGCAAGCATTTTGGGGACCTTCACGAGGCTATGAGACCTCTCTGCATTCTCCTACACGTTGAAAATATCGTAAAATTCAATACAGAAAATGGATGTGCCGAAGTTAATAGAGCACTTCACTGACAAACTGAATGAGCAGTTTGAACCTCTCATTTTCTTAAAACTGCTATTTAACTCACCGCACACTAGAGCCGCACTCAGGCGTATAGTCTGGATAGCTGCGTGGTTTTTGAGGGGTGAGAAATTGTCGACATAAGCACTCAAAAGACGGCGATAAACTAGTTCCAGGTAGTTGCGACCGATCGGTATTTTTCTACTCGGTGGCGACATAAGTTATCAGTTGCAACTTGTTGGCGCTATTTCTATCACAGCGTAGGGCGACATAAGCGAGGCTTCTGTCGCCACCGAGTAGATAAATACCCATCGGTCGCAACTACCTGGAACTAGTTTATCGCCGTCTTTTGAGTGCTTATGTCGACACAGATTTCTTTTGATTTTAAGTAACGTGGTGATTCCAGGCTCATGTGATCAGTCTAAATGGCGTCGTCACGTGGAATGTAAAGCGATTTTCATTGGCTGTCTTCTCAGTATACCGGTTCCTGGCTATCGTGGGCGCGCTTATGTCGACTATGATAAGCAGGATACAGTTGTCAACTAGTCGCTGAAGTTGAACACGTGCGATTTTCAGGATCTGGATATTTTTAGTTGGCAACTAGTTGGCAACTAGTTACTCGCTGACGCCCGAGAGCTTATGTCACGAAGTAGTTGTGACTAATTAGTTCCAACTACGCGCCGATTATCAGTTGCCAACTAGTTCTGACTGTACGTAAGGGCGACATAAGCGAGGCTTTAGATACATGTAGTCAACTTTTTTATTTTTATTTTCAGGTACTTAACATCATAAATTTGGCCCTGGTCGTCAATGCATGGGGATGCCCACGTAATTTCAACACATACAGATCGTGTATTCAACTCGGCCAGTTCGCCCTGGCCACCGCCGTTATCTTCATGATCCTGACACTTCTGCTTTTCCTCCTCCTGCTGTTTTGCGTCCCGGCACAAGCTGGAGGCAAAAGGCTCTGGACATTTATAGTAAGTACTAGCCGTAACCCGTGAACACGGGTTTGAAAAGGCAGTAGAGTGTAGGATTGGTTTTTGTGTTAAGAGCGTATCGCTGACTTTGTTGATGTTACGTAACGTCGGTCTTTGGTCGATGACGTAAACACCTCGATCGTCTGCCTCGCAGCACATCGTCTGCACGGACTCCTCAGCGTGACGTCATCCTACATGTATGACGTCATAGTTATCGTGACGTCATATTAAACTCTCAAATCCTTGGTAACGACCAAAAACCCGTTAAAACATAATTCTGCGAAGTTTTAACGGAAAAATCGCTTCACTATGCACAAATACATATCAAGAGGAAATCGCCTGCCAAATCTGAGCCGAATCGAAGCATCACAGACGCAGTGCGGCGCCGGACAAAATTCCGGCTTAGCGTATTATAATATAGATTAGGGCGGCTTTCCATTGGAGCGTTTCCGTGCGTTGGTCACCGCGCGGAAAAAAAACAATGCTTTCGAGCGTCTCCGCGCAATGGAAAGCCGCCATTACATTTGTCCCCAGTGTTCAGTTGGCCATACGTATAGACCCACAAAACACTGGCATGATTGACGCCAAAAGTGAACGATCATCAATAGACGGCGCCGTTTGACGAGGACCCAATCATCTAAACGACGACGCCGCTTTCTACTTCAATTTAACCAGGAATTCCCCAGGATCAAAGCTATTTTTAGGAAGAATCGGCAATCACACTCCTTGATTCACTTGATTAAAGCTGAACTGCCGTTCGGAACTTCCGAAGGCAACTGCTCGGCAATTTCCGTGACAACTCGCATTTCCCCTTGGACACAATTCCAAGGCAGCCATCTTGAATGCGCAAAGATTTCAACGCGTTTGTGACTGAGGGTTTGGACGCGGTTCGCCTCATCACACCTACAGCACCCTGCGCAAGAATTAAATAAAATCGTTGCGTTATTGATCAATAATTGGCAGATTGGGTGAGATGCCGGTAAGTTTATATATAACATGCCTCAATTTATCCAACAAATCAGGTTAAACATCTTAACAGGCCAAAATTCGGCCAAAATAGTCCCACGGCCCTGACGCCGGCGGTCAGGTGGGTTTGTTGATAAACAATATGGCCGCCTTGGACTTGTGTCCGAGGTGAAATGCGCCG
Organism: Notospermus geniculatus; assembly: GCA_002633025.1. Taxonomy (NCBI): domain Eukaryota; kingdom Metazoa; phylum Nemertea; class Pilidiophora; order Heteronemertea; family Lineidae; genus Notospermus; species Notospermus geniculatus. The sequence continues at coordinate 5,441 of NMRB01005822.1, forward strand.
CCCAGTGGACAGATAAGCAGTTCGCCTCAGGTCGTTCCGAATGCTGAACTGCATGAACAAACACACCACAGCGCCGTGGTACGGCAGTCTGCGGAAATGCAAACGCCCTTCGAAGTACATTCTTGAATATAGAGGCTGGTGGTCTATCTTATTCTGGAGGTATATCGAAGGGCGTTTGAACTTCTGTACACCACCATACCACAGCACTGATGGTGTTTTTCATCTTGGAGGAATTATACTGACAGTACATGTATTATACTGAACTGTCAGTATAATCCCTCCAATTTTTCAAGCAGTTCAGCTTTAACCCTTTTTATTTCAGGATATCGGTCATGACGCAGTAGCCATTCTCTTCTACTTCATCACGTTCATAGCCATCTGTGTCTTTGCGGCGGGCATGGGAGGCAAAATCGCAATAGCCGTAAGTACTCAGAAACCGAAACGTTGGAGATCAGATTCCAATCTCCAACGCAGAGGTCAGACGGTTTCACCTTACTGACAAGTGGAGCAAACCGAAAACGCGGAACGCCGTACCACTGGGCTAGCGAGTTTGATCAGATTCATGTCCGCTTGGACTAGTTCCCGTCTTTGCCGCTTCACTCCCATGGCGCTCATTCCACAACGGAGTGTAGCGCCGCGGGAGTGGATCGGCGAAGACGGAAACCAGTCTACAAAAGCATGGCGCACACCTGCAATTTTTCGTGCGATTTTTTAGGAGACTGCCCTTCTGACTGCTAGAGCGACTGGATATTTGCGGGATTTGTCGCCTACTCTGCGGCAGATCGTTGCACTAACATCGCACACGAGCGACAAAATCTGGGCGACCGCCTACGAGACTGGTGGCGCGACTAGACATCAGCCAATTAGAAGCGCCAAATCTTGTCGCTTTGGCGGTCGGAAGCCAAGTGAGTCGGCCGACAAATCGGTATAAAAACTGTCGCTCGTGTGCGGTGCCCTTAAGGGCTCCGCACACTGGCGACTAAAATGGGGGCGACTACCGATGCGACTACTACGTCGCCTGCCATAATTACCTTTGCGGTCGATCAATGATGTCATCCACGACATCACTGATCTTCCAAAGAAGCATTTGTCGCAAACAAGTCAACAAAAACTAAAAAAACTGAAAAATGTTCAGTCGCTTATGTGGTCGCAAGGCCGGTCGCCTACAAAATCGCTCGAAAAAATCGCTAGTGTGCGGTGCCCTTTAAAGCATGGCGCACACGAGCGACTAAAATGGGGGCGACTACCGATGCGACTACTAGGTCGCATGCGATAATTACCTTTGAGGTCGATCAGTTCTGTCATCCTCGACATCACTGATCTCCCAGTGAAGCATTTGTCGCAAACGAGTAAAAAAAGAGTAAAAAAAACTAAAAATATGTTCAGTCGCTCCTGTAGTCGCCTAGAAAATCGCTCAAAAACTCGCTCGTGTGCGCCATGCTTAAGCGACCAGTCACTGTGGCCGCCCGATTAATCGTATTTCGTCTCATATCTGATCGCTTGAGTGGTCGTTTACATTGTTTGCGGGAGATTGTTGCACTGGGCGATCGATCTAAATCACCGGTCGGTTGCAATGGCCAACGAAGACCAAAGAATTTCGATCGCATCAAGAGACCAAAAAATGTTTAAAGCTGACATATCCGCACAAAAAGCCCCCATGCGACGAGCAAGAGAATTGCAAACGCCCTGCACACACCTCAACCGAAAGCTCAGAACATGACATACTCCACGACGCCAGGAGGGCGCCACCTTATTTGCCTTCGAGCTTTAGAGAGGCCGAGTGGATATAATGGTGGATTACAAATCAGAAGATCGACGGATCGAATCCCGTCTATAAGTATAAATCAGTACAATTTTTTTTCCTTGAGTAGTGTGAGAGGTATGCGGAGATGTTGACAGCTCTGTTGCCTGAAGACAAATAAGGTGGCGCCCTCCTGGCGTTGTGGGGTCAATCACGTTCTGAGCCTTCGTTTGAGGTGTCTGCAGGGCGTTTGTAATTCTCTTGCTCGTCGCATGGGGGCTTTTTGTCCGGATAGGTCACCTTTAATTTTCGGTCGCAAAGGTTGACTGACCTTTGCAACTAATCGGCCGATAAAAAACGATGGAACTTCGTCTGCATACGATTCCGATGCGACGCCACAATAGTTGGCGATTTCAGTCGCTTCCGGAGTTCGTCTGTCGTTTGCGGATGGTTCACTGAAATGGGGGTCGCAAGTGTGGTCGGCGAGCGACCTCGCACGCGATGGTTGCCTGCAACGTCGTGGTCGCCAGTCTCGTCGGTGGTCGCATGATTTTGGTCGCAGGTGTGCGCAGCTCGAGGACAGGCGACCAGTTGGGACATCGGCACCGTTAGACTAGTACCTGGTCCTACCGATGGTGTCGCTTTTGAATGGTAGGACCAGTCGTGGCCGCCATTTGTGGAGGAATTCTGACAGTGACGTCACTTGAAAATTTTATGTAAATTTATTAATTCTCAATACGGCTGACGTACCAGAATGCAGATAGAAGGTGACCGACCTTTGACCCAGGAAATTCACCAATCACGCCGGGGGTTTTCCATGTTAAAAATAGAAAATCTATCAACATAATAGTTCACATACTTACCACCTGCGCCAGCACCGACCAATCAGAGGCACGAAGGCGGTAGGCACGCCCGGTCCTGACATATGCAAAAGCCCGATGTAAAATAGTTAGGATCGGGTACCAGTCTACGGCACCGTCCGATTTTAAACTTTCAGCGCAATACAGTTTTCAACCCGCACAGCACCACAAACACTGATCTTGGCCTTGGCCCTGATTTTCACCGACGATTTTTTCCCGTTTCAGATTTTTTCACTGCTGGCCTTGGCGTCCTATATCATCAATTTAGTCTTCCTGGTGCTCGCCCTGAGGAAAGGCGTTGAGTAAACTAACAAAAACAAGCTGGGACGAAAAAAATGGATGCTTGTAGGCCTACCGTGCCGGGATAGGATTGTATAAACTTCTTGTTGTCGAAAGCTTTTTAGTGGAGGGCTATTCTCAATGTAATTTTTGAAAGGGACCCTACAGGCAGCCTCCTCATAGGCATTTTGATGTGCTCATTACACCGATTGATTGGCATGAGAACTCCGACATGTATTGCAAGTAAAATACACAAGGCCTAAACATCAACATTTGAGCCAAAATCTGTTTGTCAGTTGCTATCGCCCCCTATGATGAAGCAAACGCACTGATATGAGCCTAATGGCTGGTTGCCTAGGGTCCCTTTGATATTTTGTAAGGGAGAGTATGGGAGGAGCTCAGCGTACCAGGTTGTGGGAAAATGGCAAAGAAGGCGAGGAGGGGACCGTAATCTGTTGGGTCGCCAATGGATCGACTGCAGGGGGGTTCAGCGTGTTTGAGAGAATGGCAACAAATACGCCTTCAGAAGGGGTTTACCGTATTGGTTGAATCAGTGACTAGATGGGGACATAGGAGGGGTTTAGCTAGGCCCTATTGTTGGAACTGCGATTCAGGAGGGACACAGAGTGTCTCGGTTGGACGGATCAGCAATCGATTCCAGCAAGTCGGGAGTAGGAGGGTGGAAGCTGCCGTTTGAATGGCAATTACGAAATACGAAATTGGACTTAACGCTAGCCGCTGATTTTGCAGCCTGCTTTCCCAGTCGTTTGTGGAGTGGAGTGCGGCGGCCGGAGCGACACAACGACTGGGTCTCGAGTCTACAGCGTGTAGAAAGCTTTTACAAAATTCGGTCCTCCGTCCAGTACCGTAATTCAACTGTATTCAAATGAATCTCGTCCCCAGGTATTGTTCACGTTTATATGGGTAACAGGAGCAGTCAGCCGCGTTTATCATCAAAAGATGGCAGCAAAGTTCTAGCAGACCAATACAAATATAAAATTCTCCTGATTGGTGCTCAATCAAGCATGAATGGGTCCGCTAGGTATTGAATTGGGTGGTGGTGACTCCTATTGGTCAACGGACTGACTACTCCTCTATATATCATATTCTAATCAGCATATTTATGGCTGGAGTGACAGGAATGCACATCTCCCAGGAATCAGAGTCCGGTTTTATTGTTCAACAAGACTATGAGATTAGGATATATGGCTATAGAGACCATGAGTACCGGTAGGCCTACGGACAGTATTAGAACAAAGATGACAGCCTAACACTTCTCACCATATGATATCAGAAGCTTAAAGGAGTTCGACGTCCAAGTTGTAAACAAACCAGTTTGTTTACAAACAGTGGTCGGCAAACTAGTTTTATTCCTTCGTGAAGGTGGCAGCACCAGCAGCGCCCCGTGATCGTTAGACTGGTGCCCGGTCCAATGCGCAACTCACTCACGATATTCACGTCAGTACATATCACCGACAATAGGTGGCAGCACCGCAGGCGTCGCGGGGATAGAGAACCAGTGAGTGAGTGTTTACAACTTGGACGTCCAGCTCCTAATACCGTTCAATGGCCGCTGGCACACTAAGCTGGTCAAAGTGGGCCATGGGCACCAAAAGTTTAAGTTAAATAATTGTCCGCGAGAATGCGTTTGGTGGAGTTATGCTTGGACAATGAATGGCCACAACGTCATGGACAACTAGTAGCTCACCATCTTTGTTGGAAAGGTGCAACCTTACAACAGCAGACTATTGTAACTAGGACATACATTCCTAGGACTTTCATTCCTTTCACATCAGTGAAGACACATTCTATTTTATACAAGCACTCATTATTATATATAACATGCTTTGGGCAGAATAAATTTTTAGCGTTATCCTCCTTCGTGTTGTTATTTCTATCATCAAATCAGTGAAATCAAAAATTTATGGATTTTTGTTAAAAAACCCTGGTACAAGTGGCTGTCCACGGCAACAAGTGGCTGTCTATGGGCAACAAGTGGCTGTCCACGGCAACAAGTGGCTGTCTATGGGCAACAAGTGGCTGTC
>NMRB01005831.1:0-17025 GCA_002633025.1 Notospermus geniculatus
GGGGGGGGGGGACGGGGATGAATGAAGCTGACCAAATACAAGTACATTGGAATATCTAAGGACCGGTACCTCACGTTCCTTATTTTTCTTCATGGTTTCATTCAATATGTCCTTGTGTTGTTGTGTCAACTGTTCCAACGCATCTGTGCTACACCTGACCTGCCTTTCTTTTTCATTCAGTTGGTTGGATAGCGTCATGACTTGATTGGCACGGAACCAGAGCTAAAATCAAATCAATAGAAAGGAAATTTGTGATAGGAGCGATATTACCGGTGTTCTTCCAGTAGACAATACCTTGGTATCTCGTGCGTATGTTTCAAATGGATAATGCATTAGCCTCATTCTGAATGCAGCGGGTCTGGGTGACGCAACCAAGACCCCCGGCTCAGTGTTTCCATGGCGTCTGGCATCCAGCATTTCTCGCTTCGAGCATTCAGCGAGGTAGTGCTGCGAATGTCGGCCAGATGGACACTCAGTGACCTATCCCAACGACGTTTTGTACCATCAGCTACATTTCCTGCGGATAGTCCGTTGAAGAAAGCACCCTGCGATCTCATTTCGACTCCTCCCTACTTGAAATTTTGGGTGATCATGGCCTGATCATTGGTGATCATCGGTGATCACGGCTGATCTTTAGTCATCCACACCAATCAAAGCCATCATCAACCGATCTGGGCCATCTTTGACTAATCAGGGTGATCTAACAGATCACTGAAGCCCATCGAGCTGATCATTGGGAGATCTACTGATCAAGCTGGTCACTGAAGATTTTCGCAAGTCGACCGATCACCTGCCATCACGACACTCAGTTTAGAAGTAGAAGTCCACTGATCATAATGATCATGCAGACCTAGGAACCTTGCAACTGGACAGTGAGACCTGTCATCTCCCGCCAAAAATTCAAACACTGGTCAAGATGGATTAGGTCACACAGCACACTGTTTCAGCTAATTTTCCATCCTGGTAAAGCGTTGTGTCAGAATTTTGAGGATATCATAGGACTAGAATGTGGTGACAACCCAGCTAAGTAACATTTGGCAAGAAAATGCCCATTTAACCTCAAATATTTGTCAAGTTGCTGGACAATGTTCAGTGCATGCAGGCAAAGCACATCATCCATGTAGGGCCTAGTCATGATGATGGTATGGTTGGGTGTGTGTGTACACAATACAGTCAACATGGATGCTCAGGCAACAGTGGCATATTGTGGCACAATGTGTTATAATGTCGTCTAAACTTGTGTAGGCCTACTAGATTACAGGGTTAGGATAGGCTAACGAGGGTCATGACTGCAGGTTTAGGATTAGGGCAGGGGTTGGTGACAAGGCAAGGGTTGAGGGTCAGGGTTGGGGGTGAGGGCTAGGGGCTTGGGCTATGAACTAGCGCGTAGTATCAGGACTGGATGGCATTTACCCATTCGGCCATATTGTGTAGCGGTAGGCCTGACGGTGGTGACTTTTCTACACATCATAACTGTGACAATGAGTGCTGCTCTTCAAGAATGAATCAGATTACAATCCAGCCTGCTAACAACCTTCCATGACAGATAGGCTATGTACATGTATGTAGACAGGCCTACATTCACCACAACAATGGCCTGACCTTGACAAGGATGGGTTCGATCAGTTTGATCAGCCTGGATCGCTCTGATCACTCGAGATCGGTTATGATCAGCCGTGATCGGTTTGATCACCCTGATCAGCCAGGATGATCACCCCGATCAGTATATGATGGCCCGTCGATGATCAGTTGAATGATTTCCCAATGATCGCTTCGATCGGTTGAATGATCACTTTGGGATGGCATGATCATTTCGATCACCTATGATGTTCCAAAAAGGCGGCGGTGATGGCCCATCGCATTTGATCAGCTAGATCAGCCATGATCACGATCACCCATGATCGGCAGCAAATTTCCAGTAGGGCTGAAGCTTGCTGTTAGCGCTGCACACAGATGTACACGATACAGGCACGATGAACAGTTTTGTACACAGAGTGCGTGATTCACAGATGTCGCGTCATTGACGGAGCGTCCTCGATATTTTTAGGCCTATTTTGCAATCTAATTGCACGAGGGTTTTTACGGAATTTTTGCTCCACCCTCGCGGGTTTGGTGTCGCAACCAAGACCCGACGCCGAGGGTTTAATTCCTTAAGCCTGAGTTGTGTGAGGCTGCGGTACCATATCTGATTGAAGTCGTTTTTGTACTCGTCGAAGTTCTTCTGAAGAGACCATCATACATGTACCTCTCTCTCCATCAGGTCAATATTTTCATTTGCAGCCTGCAGAGCCCTCTCTATGTCGTCTTTGCGGGTTGCTGAGTTGATATCCTGCTGTAATCCAGACAGTGAGGACTTGATTTCAGTCAAATGTGTCTGTTGTTGGTTTACTGTTGTGCTAATTTCCTTGCCGATTGACAGCTCCTGCAACGAAATGAAATGGTCCATGGACCATGTGCTCACCTGGGTGAATGTACCAGAAGAACAAATGACAAATGTTAAATCGAAATGTTCCCGGGCAAGCTTTGAGTTCCAGGTACAGAGGGTATCCAGACACCTGATCACACCAAGTCAGAACATATTAGGTCAAATAGCCACAAAACGTGCCACCAAATGACACAATTTTGAACTTTGACCTCTGTGGCCTTGAAAAGTAGGTCAAATCAAAAGCCTGTCACACGTCATGTATCCTCATTAGATTCACCGATTTTGGAGACGATCCAGTCGTTAGTTTAGGAATTATTGGAATTTGAGTTTTCATTTTTGCCACCTGGTGGACAAGCTAAGAATCAAATTGGACCGAAACTTTGTGTCATAGGTTAACTGACATAGGGCTGTATATGTACCAAGTTTCAGGTCCATAGCCCTAGCAGTAGTTACGAAACATGCCACCAAATGGCACAATTTTGAACTTTGACGAATGTGACCTTGAAAAGTAGGTCAAATCACACACCCATTACAGGTGTCACGTATCCTCAGTAAACCTATGATAAGAATTTGGAGATTTTAGAGAAATTTGGAGTCAATACTTCAGGAGTTATTGCACTTTTTGTGTTTTGGGGTTTGGCCACCTGGTGGCCAAACCAAGAATCGAATCAGACCAAAACTTGGTGTCATAGGTCATATGACCTAGAGGTATATATGTACCAGGTTTCAGGTCAATAGCCCCTGTGGTTATGAAATGTGCCACCAAAAAGCAAAATTCTGAACTTTGACCTCTGTGACCTTGAAGAAAAGGTCAAATCAAAAACCCACTGTATATGTTATGTATCCTCATTAGATACACCTATGATAAAAATTTGGAGATGGTCCAGTAATTACTTCAGGATTTATTGCACTTTTTGTGTTTTTGGTTTCCGCCACCTGGTGGCCAAGTTTGGTCTCATAGGTCATATGACCTAGGGGTATATATGTACCAAGTTTCAGATCAATAGCTCCAGCGGTTACAAAACGTGCCCTGCTAACGGACGACGACGACGGACGCACCACCATCGTAAGAGCTCACCCTGGTGAGCTAAAAAGTAATGTGTCACTGATTACTGCATATTATTCTCATGTAATGCAAATTTAGGCAATGTCCTCCGAAGGAAATTAGGTTAAACCATGATGCCGAAAGGTTGATGGTGGAAAAAAGTTGTGGTGACCGTGTTGTGTTGCTGATGAGAATTTACATTCAAATTGTATGTGTGCTTACCTCATCACACTGGGTTTTCACTGCTTCCAGCTTCTCCGAGAACTGTGACAGAGTTTCTTCCAGCGTGGTGGACAAAGGCATTGCCTGTAACTTCGTCTGAAAAGAGGATTTTGAGAAGTGACCACACTGACTGCGGATGCAATTACTATAGTTTATCTTTTGTGCCTTTTTCGTGTTCAAAATTCTATGAAATTGATCCAATCTAAGCAATATTACTTGTGATGTGTAATACTAGCTAAGGTTACACCTGTTGAAAATACCCGTGTTTTTCCAGACCCGTGTCAAACCCGTGTGTACGAAAATCCCGACGAAAGGTCACACTACTACATTGTAGTTAAGTAGCACGGCGACAGTTGCGCTGCATGCAATGGCTCTTCGGTCATTTCTGTATTGGCACACATTGTCGGAGGCGCGAAAACTACGTCACTTAATGGCTGCGCCATCTGTCGCCGTGCGAAGAACTAACGAAAACACGGGGACTTCGAAAAGCACGGCGAGATTGCCGTGTCTCAAAAACCCGTGTTTTTCAGACACGTGAAGCCCGGCAATTCATAGGTGTGACCGCAAAAAACCCGGGGATTTTATGTAGTGTAACCACGACTAATATTGTACCCGTGAAAATCACTACTGTGTTCCGTTTCTCTCAATGTTCGTGATTTCTCTTTGTTCCCCATAGTCTCTCGCTGTCTTTTATATGAAAACACTGAGATATGGGGAACAATAGAAAACGTTACACCGTCAGTGTCTTTTTCGTTCATCTTCTGGCTACACGGTAGCGTGGCAATCATCCAAACAACTCATTTGCGGCTTTTGACATTAGCAGTACTTCCACCCATCCAAAACCCCGGGTGAAGCCCGGGTTTTTTGCGCGTACACCTATTTTTTGCCGTGTATAATAGACCCTGTGTTTAAAAACCCCGTGTCTATTAGACACGCCGAGCTCGCCGGCATGCAATTGCAATGTATTGAAAATAGGTGTAAGCGCACGGCGGGTTTTTTTCAAGCCCGGGGAAGACACGGGTCTAAAAAACCCGGGGATTTGGAATAGGTGGAAGTACTGCTAGTATGGTTCAGCTTTATTAAACCTACCCGGTCACCAGCCTCAGGAGCATCTCGTGATATGCCTGTTGCTGGCTGCTCACTAGTTGCTGACTCATCGCTATCTGCAAGAGTAAAATAATTCATTGACCAATCTCATCTCAAAGGGCGCGGGTTCCATGGGTGGCTTCAAGGTCACAAAGGTCCCACTCCACTCAGGGATACAAGCAGGCAGGGTGTGGGCCAGGTGACAGTTCTGAGAGTCTTATTACGTGTTGGACACTCTTTTACAGCTGGGCGCCTGTTACGATCCTGTCAAAGCCGATATAAAAAATAGTGCCAATGGCACTGTGCTCGCTTGGCTTGAAGCACAGTGGTGGGAATCATCAGCAACCCCATAAAAGCCATTTAGGTACAAACATGCCAAATTGCCATATTAATCTCTTGACTAAGAACATGCAAACCATTAGAAAAAGAGCCAATTTCGTAATTTCAGGCGAACTTTGACCTCTGTGACCTTGAAAAGTAGGTCAAATTAAAAACTCGGGTACTACATGTATATCTTATGTATCCTTATTAGATATACCCATGACAAAAATTTGACAAAAATCCATCTCTTAATTATGGAGCAACTCCCTATAAGAATTAGCAGAAGCTTTGTCTTGCAAGCATTAGCTTCATCAGATAGAAAAACAACGTCATTACGTTAAGCAATTGATTATGAATATGTTTGTGAGCAAAATCTTTGGCTTGTCCTTCTTCTTGACAAGCAAAAACTTGGCCTTGGGGCTTTGGCTTGTAAGCTTTTGCTATGTTTTATAAATTCGGCCCATTTTCTCTAGTCGTTGTGGTGATCTCTAGTCGTAGCTAAGAAAGACGTAAGGTGGCGCTGCAGTCGTCCACACGAAGGATAACGAAAACACCCGAAGTGTTACGAATGATACAGCGCCACCTTACGTCTTTCTGAGCTACGACTAGGGATCACCACAACGACTAGAGAATATAACTACAACGTCTTATTTTGTAATGTTTTTATTTGCGGTTATAACCGCCCATAGGGAGAGTGCGTTCCGATTAAGCTGCTCCTTCTTGAGTTCCCTTGGTTTCTGAAGGACAGGGGGTCTGGAAGCAGAATGGATTAAGGATTGTCTTGAAGGGCTGCGGGGAATGGGGTACCGGCAAACAAAAAGGAGGCGCTAATCATCAACCTGGGTAAAACGCAAGTGCGCATACTTTGCGATTGTTGAACGTCATCAGGCGTCGTGCGTCATTCTGACGTTACAAAAAAACTGTGTCATTCACAACCCACAGTGACGTCGTTGTTTTACCCAAAATTAGTCAACTTTATCGATTAAATTCATCATGTTCCCGCAGAGATTTTTTGCTCAAAAGCAATAAGATATATTTTAGCAATTCTGTACTTTATGATAGAAAAGTAAAATTAGATAGAAATTGAGTCCAATGTTTTAGCTATATTTGGCCTAGAAACAGGGTGTGCAATTCAGAATTAATTGGACGCAGTTCTGACCAGGTTGATAGTCAGCGCCGCGTCGCGGATTAGGGTTGCCGGTACCCCATTGCCTTGTCGCCTCCTAGGGACTGAGCCGTAGGCCTAGAAAATTCGCATGGAGCTGTCCAATACTTACAAATTTTCCAAAGTTCGACCTGGCATTTTTCAACTGTTTCGGCTAAGTGATATTGCTCCATGCCTTGAAGTATTTTTATCAGCAATTTGTAGCCGTCCTTTTTGCCTTTGACGATTTGATTTCGCCTGGAAGTTAGTAAAAGAAGAGGTTATTGGCCAAAATACGTTGTATATACATTGGTACATTAAAGATAATGTATCACGGATATTTTCGCGGGCCACGAAAATCATTGTTTATTTACATTTTGTTTGTTTATGTCCAGTTTTTCTTTGTCTTGTGAGTAATTTCTTGGTGGTATGCCCCTCTAGAAATTCTTTTGACACTGAAAGTATTCAATTTGGTGGGTTGGCATGTCCCAAAAGTCCAAAAGAACATAATGTTTACAAACATCAAATGTAAACAATGAAGTCATGATACATTATCTTTAACTACTTCTTCAATGTGAAAATTGAGTCGTAGAAGAGAATGACATGAATGAGCGTCTTGGCAGTCAGAATGAAAGCACATTTAACTCTTTCAATCCCGGCCATTATTGGAAAAGACTGTCTTTTTGCAGGGGGTCGGTCCGACATGGGTCTAGTAATTTTGCTCTTACTCCTTAAAGGAGCTCGACGTCCAAGTTGTAAACAAACCAGTTTGTACAAACCAGTTTGTTTACAAACAGTGGTCGGCAAACTAGTTTTATTCCTTCGTGAAGGTGGCAGCACCAGTAGCGCCCCGTGATCGTTAGACTGGTGCCCGGTCCAATGCAACTCACTCAACCACTCACTGGTTCTCTATCCACCCTGTGCTGCCACCTATTATCGGTGATATGTACTGAAGTGAATATCTAGTCTCGCGCAGCCAACCGTTTCGTTCCGCAGGTACTGCGACACAAACGTTCGATCCTCAGATTCGGCTGGGTGATCGAGCGGCTGGGTGACCGAGACTAGTGAATAGACAAGACCACGCTCGTTATTTCATTCCTGAATGAAGCCCCTGCGACGCGGCGTTCTCGCACAGGCGCGTTTTGAAATGGCCAGCGCTGCCATTCGACAGGGCCAGTTTTAAGCACACTGACGTACAAATAAATTCGCTAAATATTTCTTGGTGGTGTGGCGTGCAATCTGGACATGTAGGCCGATAGTGCGGCAAAAGCCCTTTCCAACAACGTCAATCCCAGCGACACAGCCAATTCGAAAGTATTTTTGCTCGATTTTTGAAAAAAATTTCGCTAAATCCGCGGTTAAGACAGGAGGCGCGAAAAAGGGCTCAACTTGTGTAGAATTTAATTCTCTTTCATTTGCACCTAATTTCAGATCAATCGGACCAATAATAACTGAGTTATCAGCAAAAGAAAGCGGTGGTGTCGGCCACCTAACTGATACCGTGATATCACGGTCTTGGGCGTGAAAGTGTTAATAAATACCTCACTAAACAGTCAACGATTTCATGGACTCCGCGCAGTTCGGCATGAACAATGAGAGAAATGACTTCCTGAGTTAGGAGATTATCTTTTAGTTCCTTCACCATAGGTTGTTTCATCTGTTTAGCAAGATATTGGACGAGTTCAGCATGGATGGTCCTTAGCTTTCTCTCTTTCTGCTTCTGTGTTAGCTGAAATACATGTATGCCAGAAAAATTGTTCAGCTCTCAGAAACACGTAAGTTTACAGTCCGTCGAGGGACAAATATCCAAGAGCATCCAGAGATGATCATTAGACCACCAGGGGCACATCAGAATAACAAAAAAAAACACTGAGATATTTAATACGGAAAGTCGTCTCCGAACCATTCATTACAAAACATGAGCTGCTATTCTGATTACTGTGGACACATTGAAGAATCTTCTGAAATGAGAATATACATTTGGTAGCAAACTATGTTCTTGCAGTGGTATCTGATGAACAATATGTTCTTTTTAGAATTATTTATCCGCACGGTTTTTGTACTGTTCTTTACTGAAAAATAGGTTGGTACAATGGAATCTGATGGTGGTTAATTACAGTGGATACTTTTGCGACTTGACACCTGTTACCTCCTGATTCTGAAATATACCATCGTTGCCACGAAATTTCTGACTGAACAAACTTTGGCTCGTCTGACTGTAGGCCTCTTCTAAGAAAAAACCCCAGCACACTACATGTATGTTTTGTATTAATGCTTCGCAAATTTTCGACCCCAACCCGGGTCTTCCTCAGGCACTTTCTAGTAGAGATTCCAGAAGTGAATGACCTAGATCCTAATGATGGAAAGAAGTTGTAATGAAGAAACCCTGGCAAACAGGGAGGTGTGGAAAGTTAGGTTGACTAAAAGATATGAATAGAAACAAAGCCCCATAGGCCCCTTTCGAAAGTCGGCCTGCACTGTTAAAAATTTCTACTGTAATTTTACAGAAAGTGTCGGCAGCAGTCATCGCCAGTACTCATCATAAATTTATGGTAAACTTTATTTAATTACAGCAGTAAAGTAGTTCTACAGATCTGCTGTAATCAGGGTAAACAGCACAACTGTCAATTTACAGAAGTTGCTATAAATTTACCGAATTGGTTATTTTTTCTGCAAATTGTTTTACTGTTAATTTATAATGACTACTGGCGATGACTGCTGCCGGCACTTTCTGTAAATTTATTGAATCGGACAGTAGACTTATGGTCTGCAAATGAACTTCAGAATAAATTTTACAACTGTTAGAAATATCAATGCATTACACAATGCATACAGCTCCTGTGCATCAATCCACGAACCGGGAAGAGGCAAAATATCGCGCGGTGTCACCAATAAAGGGAACAATTGGCATGTCTATGATATTGTTGAGAAAGTATTCAGGTATGATTAGTTTATATTTCACAAATTACCAGTAAAATTGGTAGAAACTCCTCCATCAACCTCCGCGCTGACTCAACTGCACTTTCGGAGTTTGCGTGTGTGACGTAGCCAAACGTACGCCTCGTGCGATCATACTATAACTTTACAGTTCGTGCAATATTATTACAGTACTCTCTGTCATGACATGCCAGGGCAATAGGATGACACTGTTAGCCGTATTTATATCAAATGTTGATGTAAGAAAATTATAACATCTATTGGAAAACTGTGTTTGCTCTAACAAGAGGCCCACGGGCCTTGCGCTCAGCTGACATGTGACAGATTTCTGTGGAGTGGTGGCCGTTGTTGGGAATGGTTTCTGAGGTGGAGAAGACATTGGTGTGCAAAATTGGTTTTTATTGAGAACGCAATGATTACAAGAGAATGATATTTGTCAATGGTGTTAGTTGAAATTATTGTGCATATTCCAATGAAGTGACAAGAGTGAAATTTCCATTCCATATGTAAGAGGCAGCAGTGAAGCAGTAGCCAACTGACTATGACGTACATACCGTACTGCAATTGATCCACTGGGTGGTCATATAATAACTGTTTGTTTTGAGAGGTTTGATTTGGTTGAGTATTATTGGTGCGTTCACACCTCTTTCGCATCGAAATCGGTTTCCGTAAATCGAAATACGGAAATCGATTTGGTTACACCGGGTCGGGTCACACTACAACTGAACCGATTTCCATTTGAAACAAGAGCAACACGCAGTGTAGCATATGTCCCTGACTCTCATGGTCATGGACAACAGCATACATCCAACTCGGTGCATGTCCTCTAATCAACTCGGCCCTGGCTATGACCAACTAAATATATATATATATATATTAAAGGCACAACCACCGTTTATGTGATTCGACTTTTGGCCCCCTGGTGGCAAAGTGGAGAATCAGATTTGGTTGATTCTTTGACTCGACAACTGCTGCCCCATGATATATCCCTCCACCGAATATGAACCCAAAATATTCAGTCGTTCCGAAGTTACAGAGCGGAAGGGAACTTTTTGTGGTTTTTACAAAGCGCCCTCTACAGCCTAGTACAGGGCTGAAAAATGAATTAAATTGAAAACCTGCATAGTATATTATACATGTATACCCTTGCTAGATGAGCCTACCATAAAAATTTTGTGAAATTCCATTCAGTATTAAAGGCGTAATCGCAGTTTTTGTGTTTCGGCTTTTTGCCCCCTGGTGGCAAAGTGGAGAATCGGATTTGGCTGATTCTTTCACGTGACACACCGTTGGCCCATGGTACATCTCCCCACCACATATCAACCCCAAATTTTCAGTCGTTTATAAGTTACAGAGCGGAAGGGAACTTATGTGATTTTTACAAAGTGCCCTGCCCCTTACAGGGCTGAAAAATGAATTAAATTGAAAACCCGCACAGTATATTATGTACGCTTGCTAGATGAGCCTACCATAAAAATTTTGTGAAATTCCGTTCAGTATTAAAGGCGTAATCACAGTTTTTGTGCTTTGGCTTTCGGCCCCCTGGTGGCAAAGTCGAGAACCAGATTTGGCCGATTCTTTCACGCGACACACCTTTGGCTCATGATACATCTCTCCACCAAATATGAATCCAAAATCTTCAGTCGTTCTTAAGTTATAGAGCGGAAGGGACTAGTAGTGGCTGCGAGCGGCATAGGCGGACGGACGGACGGTATTTTCAAATCCCCCTCGAGGGCTCCGGGGGACAAAAACCCATTACATGTACGTGTGTGATGTATCCTAATTAGATAGGCCTGTGATAAAAATTTGGAGATGATCTAGTCATTAGTTTAGGAGTTATTGCACTTTTTGTGTTTTTGGTAGCCAATCACCTACATGCATAGGCCTTAATATCGCACCCGCCACATGGGAGGTCAGTCAGGCAGAAAGGGCCCAACCATCAGCGCCACCACAGTAGAAGTACTGTACATCGTGCAGTGCATGGCGTGCATTTTTAAATGTAAACATTGGCCGATGACCAGTGACAGTGTGTTTTGCTATGGCCTGCCTACAAAATTATGCGGCCAAAAGCCATTCACGAACTGATAGGACAGAGAGGAAATTAACTTGGGGTCGTTATTAAAGTGTATTATGAAGTGAAATTCGTCCTTTCATTGAATATTATATCAACACGGCACCTCATTAACCTATGTAGGAGCTGGTGCGATTGTGGTTAATTCTCTGAATCTATTCTCCTGAATCTATTGCCAAAATTTGACACTACTGTTGGGCACTGATGCGGGTTATGTTAGCCTTAACAAAGGGGCTTTGTCCCATAGGCCTACAACTCCTGATTGTACCATGTCACTTCAAATGACGACGTTGGTGTCTACTCAACTGGGAAAACACATGACTGTCAGGAGACCACACCCAGAACTGGAACCAGAGGAGACTACCAGAACTCAGGGAGACGACATCCAGCACCCGACCAAGAAAGACCTCCAACATAGACCTCGATCTATTGACTTGACATTTCTACCCTGACTGCCTAGTGTATGAGCCTTAACCACGGTAGGCCATTCTGCGACATTGGTACCAGGAGTGGGGTAGTTTTCCCAATTAACCGCTTTTTCGAGATTTATAAGGTGTTTTTCATTTGATGTGGATTATTTTTCCACTCAAAGTTGTCAGGGTTTTTTTCACCTGGTTTTAAGCCAGGGCGTGGCCGAATTTGGCCAAGTTAAACATTATACCATATTGGTAGTAGGCCCTAACTTTTCATACGCATGCTTCATTTGAAGTATCAAGGCCCATTTGCCTTGCTAGTAACTGGTAACTGAGTTTAGATTTTGACATTTAGTTTGTCATTTTGGCTGTTGTTGAATTGAAAAACAGCGTCGCCATAATTGGATACAAATTGTTCATAGCTTAGATTCTGTATAGGAGATTGCCAACGAGTTTGCTTGCTTGACTATTAGTAGGCCTAGTATTGTTCGATTTGACTAGTTGCACCCTGGTGAGGAGCCATACCACTAGAGGTCTTGTGGCTAGTTTCTGTGCTTTCTTGGTGAGGAGTTAATGCCACCGGGCACATTGTAGGATTTGTTGTTTCTGATATTTAAGTCGAGTTATTGAACTTAAAGCAACAGGCTATGCGGTGTTGAATGTTTGTGAACAATAATCTGAAGGCGGTGTGAAACTTCAGTTTGATGATATTCTAATAGTTGACAAAAGTTTGTGTTGAATCTGAACTTGTGCTAAGTTGCACGAGTACGAAGTGTGTAGTGATAAAGTTTGGCTGCGACAATAGTAAATACATTTCGTGCAGCGTTCGTTAATTTACATGTAGTTGGCAAGACCGTAGTAATATGCCTTGTATCGTTTAAGTTTTAATGGGAATTCTGTGCAGAACAATAGGTTTAGGCCTATGGGTTTCACGTTGTAAGTGGAAAATATGGTGGGAGTGTTGGAATTGTGTATTAGTTTGTAGTGGATGTTTTTTTTGTAGTGTTGGAAGCCAGTTTGTCTTTGACTAAGCTTTTATCAAGAATTTATTTTATTTATTTTTAATTCTCCACCACTGAAGTAGTGACCGAAGCAATGAGCTGCCAGTTAATTGATTCAAGTATTCCCACAAATTATCTTTTATCTAGTATAGTTGTCAACGTTCCCGTGGGTGGTGGATGCTGGATAGGTCTTTGCCGGTCCGCCCCATCACCGGAAGGTGCGGTTTGAATCTTTGTTTTCTTACACTAAATTTAACTGTGCCATATTGAACTTCTAGATATCGGTAGCTCATTGGTAGGTTATTCTTTTCCTGTATTCAGTGTTTTGAAATATTTTAACAATGTGTGTTTGTTTTAGATGAGCACGGTTTTATGGTTAACACAATAAAAGCACTAACTTGAATTTTAATAAACCGGCACTTCTGCTGCTGCCCGATGTTACCATTTGGGAGTGTGCTGGTATTGAGTAGGTCTTTACTAGCTCTACTACCACTCTCCAATGGCCTATTAGTAGGTAAATATAAAATGTTTTTAATTTGTAGTTTATATTCTACTACTGCACTATTTCTTTATCGACAATAATTGTGCTCTTCTGAAATGTATAGACACGAGCTACAACAGAGTGTGTTCTATGTTTTAAGTGGAATGGTTATGATATCATTGTAACAGTACAGTGTAGCCTACTCAGCGTAATTTTAAAGTTCCTAGGCCTACGTAAACTCCAGTAAGCCTTAATCGCCTTCAGCTAGCGGAAAGTCCTCTTACGAGAGGGGGGAGAATTAGGCCAGAACCACTTTTTAATGTTTTTTTTAAAAAAAAATTGCTAATGGAATTCCTTTCACGAGGGGGAGGAATGTAGGAGCTGGTGCGATTGTGGTTAATTCTCTGAATCTATTCTCCTGAATCTATTGCCAAAATTTGACACTACTGTTGGGCACTGATGCGGGTTATGTTAGCCTTAACAAAGGGGCTTTGTCCCATAGGCCTACAACTCCTGATTGTACCATGTCACTTCAAATGACGACGTTGGTGTCTACTCAACTGGGAAAACACATGACTGTCAGGAGACCACACCCAGAACTGGAACCAGAGGAGACTACCAGAACTCAGGGAGACGACATCCAGCACCCGACCAAGAAAGACCTCCAACATAGACCTCGATCTATTGACTTGACATTTCTACCCTGACTGCCTAGTGTATGAGCCTTAACCACGGTAGGCCATTCTGCGACACCTACCCGACATGCCCGACAACAGCCTCACGTGAAGTATGCACATTAGCCCTTCTTCATTTTCATGAGTCTCGACAATCAATGGCCTGTGACGTCATCAGACAGCCATATGGATTCGAAACAGCGGCTGGTTGACCGAGACTACGTCCGCCTATGCCTAATTATTATTCAGCATTTTCAGTCATGTCAGTGTGAGAGTCCACGGCAAAGCACGCGATCCGCTGTCAAAACTCCTAATGTCAAGATCATTATTGCCAATCAATGCGTCTGATCAGGTATTTATAATGAAAAATGGAATTACCTTGCGTCTCAATGTTTAATTTTGTTGCACTGCATCAACTCAAGCGACTGAATTCGCGAATGCAGACTCGTCTCGGAGCTGTGAATTCCAATGATGATGACGTCAGACACTGGCAAATGAGAAGGCCAGCAAACAGGTCAATTTTAAGGCGCGGAAATTCAAATACCCATGTTTTTTATTTTGTTCAATAGCGCCCCCTGGTGGACAAATCTGACATTAACTTCTGTTCTAAACGATGTAGAAAATATCAACCTATCTATCCCAGCAATTTTTGTCTAGATAATTATCAAAGGGGCTGAGATATTGCAATATTTCGTTTTACGGAAAGCGCCCCCTGGATCGCTTAATATAGGTATTATCGCGCTCATTTTTTTTTCTGAGGAGAGTTCACCAAGGGCTACCTTCAGATGTCATTTGGAGTCTCTAGCTATTACGGTTACAAAACGTCGGGCATAGTTGGACAGATGGACTGGTGGACTGGTGGACTGCTGGACTGACGCCCTGACGCCACTGAATACCTATTTGACTAGCTCCGCTGACCTTTGGTCAGCTGAGCTAAAAACACAGATAAAACACAATAATTGTACATTATTGTAGAAATTCTGTAAAAATATCGTCAAAATGTTCCGTAGATTTACAGAAATTTTTAACAGTGTGAGGGTAAAAACAAATGGGAAAATGCATTAACTTTTGCCAGAAATTGCAAAAATAACTGCCAGAAACGCTTGAAATTTGGCAGAAATGTAGGCCGACACTGCCATGTCCCTTATTCTGTACAAACAAAAGGAAGTACCCGTACCTTCACGCCAATGCCAAACTTTTGCATGAAACATGACTTACCTTGGAGCCAGAATCATCGAAAGTGTCCGTCGTGGCATCCTCACTGGATTCATCCTCACCAGTGCTGCCATCTGAAACCAAAATACGTTTCTCTCAGTCACTTTTTTTGGATTTTTAAAGGGAGACATTCGAAAGATGTTGCCCGTTGCACTAGTTGTTTTTGTTTTGATTAGCGCACAGCGCCGTCTGTTAATCAACGGTGACACTACACTATGGCACAGGCCCCTGGAGAGCTATCAGTGAGTTTAGAACACGTATCTAACCAAAAAACACTAGTTTGTAAAAAAATACACCCCGAGCACACGAATTCGTGTTTTTAGATACTGTTGTGTTTTTTAGATACGTTTGGTTAGGTACCGGTACGTGTTCTAAACTCACTGATAGCTCTCCAGAGGCCTGTGCCATAGCGTAGTGTCACCGTGGATTAACAGAAGGCGCTGTGCGCTAATCAAAACAAAAACAGCTACTGTCCGCCGGGCAATATCTTTCGGATGTCTCCCTTTAATTGTGTTTTGTAAGATGCGAGACAAAACTTAACATCTGATGTGGATTGTGTTTTATCAGAGCCAGCACTGAGGATATCTACACTCTTGCTAATAAGTATGGAATATTCTGAAAATTGCCATTCATTTCCAATAAAGGTTTTTCTGAATAATTTCTGTGCGTGTTGGGTCGATTTCAATGAAACCTCAGCAGCTGATGGGGACATTACGGGGGCAATGGTTGCTGTGGGTGATGTTCTGTAGCCAGTGCGTCGTTGATGTAGGCAGCTGCTCGAATTTTAGTGAAAAATACCGCTTTTGAAAATCGGCTGGGAAAGCTTCTATCAAGTGGTGATAAATCACTAAATTCTTGTCCTCAAAAAAACCCGCAAACAAAACTTTGCTATGCACATAACCAAAGAAAGAGAGAGCACAAAAATTGACACACAAAATGATGATAAACAGGACGTCAATTTCCAGAATCTTAGCAAATTTTCGACCCCAACCGGGGTCTTCTTCAGGCTGGCACTTTCAAGTCGAGCTACCAGAACTGTAAAACACTTCTGGTTACTCGACTTGAAAGTGCTAAGCCTTCAACTTTGCGACAACGCAAGTCTATTGTTTGGCTGCACATGCCATATTGTTCACTGACTGCTGTAGAAAAGATTTGCGTGAACGCAAAGTTGCGAAGGCTTCATAAATATGGCCCCAGGGCGCTGAGGGTGATTTCTGTAAAAGCGCGTTTTTTACAAATGAAATGGTCCATGGACCATGTGCTCACTGGGTTGGACATAATAGTCTAATGACAGAGGGAGGTACATAGGCCTATCAGTTATGAGGAATCTGGGTCAAGTCATTCCCAGGTAGGACTTTGATGATTTTTGGGTTATGCCACCTGGCGGCCATATTGGATGTCCGATCGGGCCGAAACTTCACATGGACATAAAGGTCATCTGCAGGGGGCCACATAGCACAATGGAGCGCTTTGGGTTAAGTCGTTCCTGAGTTACAGCACTTTGATGATTTTTGGGTTACGCCACCTGGTGGCCATGTTTGAAATCAAATCAGGCCGAAATTTGACATGCATGTAAAGGTCATCTGGATGGAGGTAAATATCAAATTTGAGCACTCTGCGTCAAGCCGTTCCCGAGTAATAGCACTTACTTGATTTTCAGGTTACGCCACCTGGCGGCCATACTGGATGTCCATTCGGGCCGAAACTTGGTATTTTTAAGGTACCCTCCAATGCATGTTTATGCAAGATATGAAGTCGCTCGGTGAAATAATGACAAACTGCGGCAGGTTCGTCACTTTTGTCGAACTTTGACCCCTGTGACCTTGAAAAGTAGGTCAAATCAAAAACCCGTTATATATGTTATGTATCCTTATTAGCTACACCTATGATAAAAATTCGGAGATGATCTAGTCATTAGTTCAGGAGTTATTGCACTTTTTGTGTTTTTGGTTTCCGCCACCTGGTGGCCAAACTGAGAGTCGAATCGGAC
>NMRB01005832.1:4559-17025 GCA_002633025.1 Notospermus geniculatus
CGAAACTCGGTAGTTTTGAAGGTACCCCTCTAATACATGTTTATGCAAGATATGAAGATGCTCGGTGAAATAATGAAGACCTGTGGCAGGTTCGTCACTTTTGTCGAACTTTGACCTCTGTGACCTTGAAAAGTAGGTCAAATCAAAAACCCGTTATATATGTTATGTATCCTAATTAGATACACCCATGATAAAAATTTGGAGACGATCCAGTGATTAGTTCAGGAGTTATTGCACTTTTTGTGTTTTTGGTTTTGGCCACCTGGCCAAGCCAAGAATCGAATCGGACCGAAACTTGGTGTCATAGGTCATCTGACCTAGGGGTATATATGTACTAAGTTTCAGATCAATAGCTCCAGCGGTTACGAAACGTGCCCTGCTAACGGACAACGACGGACGACGGACGCCGCAGGACGATAAAAGCTCACGAGTGAGCTAAAAATGCCAAGTTTTGGCCTGATTGGACATCCAATATGGCCGCCAGGTGGCGTAACCTGAAAATGAAGTAAGTGCTATTACTCAGGAACGACTTGACGTAGAGTGCTCAAATTTGATATTTACCTCCCTCTAGATGACCTTTACGTGCATGTCGAATTTCGGCGTGATTTGACTTCCAACATGGCCACCAGGTGGCGTAACCCGAAAATCGTCAAAGTGCTGTAACTCAGGAATGACTTGATCCAAAGCGCTCCAATGGGCTATGTGGCCCCCTGCAGATGACCTTTATGTGCATGTGAAGTTCCGGCCTGATCGGACATCCAATATGGCCGCCAGGTGGCTCCCAAATCATCAAAGTCCTACTCGGGAATGACTTGACCCAAATTGCTCATCCCTCTGTCATTAGACTATTATGTCCAACCCGGTGAGCACATGGTCCATGGACCATTTCATTATCAGCTATAAAGGTTCAACATTGTATCAGTGTTACCATTGGCTATGTCCGACAGGACACCAGTTACTGAGTTACTCATGCATAATTTGGAACTTCAAAGTGCGGGAAATTCAAATACCCCTGTTTTTTATTTCGTTGACTACTGCCCCCCGGTGAACAGATCTGACATTTATTTCCCTTTGAACTGATGTAGAAAATATAAACCTATCTGTCCCATCACTTTTGTAGGGCCTGAGATATCGCCATATTTCGTTTTACGGGAAACGCTCCCTGGAGAGCTTACTATGTGTCACATCGCGCTAATTTTTTGTTTCCGAGGAGAGTTCACCCAGGGCTACCTTCAGATGAAATTTGAAGTCTCTAGCTATCAAGGCTACAAAACGTCGGGCATAGTTTGACGGAAGGCGTGATGAACTGACACGTGACGCCACTTAATACCGGTACTTATTCTACTAGCTCTGCTGACCTTTGGTCAGCCAGGCCTTTAGATTCCCCTAAAGAAAAGACGGTACACGTCAGTTCCCAAATTAGCTCCCCAAATGTCCCCAAATTCGATCCTGCAAAATGTCCCCAAATTATCCCAAAGTAACAAAGCAAAAACAAACACAAAGACAAAATGTAACACAAAGACAAAATAATTAGGGCCTACTTGTATTGACGCTGGGGTTTTTACAAGGGATTGGTATTGGCTAATTGTTGGAAATATGTCCTGTTTAACCCTTTCCATCTTGACCACATTTGGAAGTTTTAACCCCTAACCCCTTGATCACTGACGATATTTATGATTTAGTCAACTGATAGACTCCGAAGTATTTGCTCAGAAAGGTCAGCATTCTCCATGAATTGTTTACAGTACACCTGCCTGTTTCAATTTAACCCTTTGATCCCCAGTGTGTGTTTTTCACTGAATAAACTTTGAACTGGTCCTCGATCAACAAAATCATGATGTGCCTAATGTCCCCAAATTAGCATGGAAAAAATACAGGGTGTTTCTCTCTCGGGGGAATCTAAAGGCCTGTCAGCTGAGCTAAAAACCACTGCAGTAGAAAGGCACCTTCAGTGGACCAAACCATTGACAAACTGTCATATAGCCCATGCACCCTTTTGTTGACCAGACAACGATGAATGAAAGGCAACACATGGAGTTTTTCATACAATAATTTAATACATATATAAGAATATATACAAAACACTGTTTTCAAAATACTCCTCCCAATTGTTGTAACACTTTATTTTTACAATATAGATTTCCTTTTTTGATATACAATTTAGTTTTAACATTAAAGACTTTCTCAGGTTCACNAAAAACTGGAAAAAGATTTTACAATGCATTTCCTATGCCTCCCCAAAATTTTGGCAATCTCTGAAAATTTTTTTATTTGATTTTGACATGTCTTTTCAGCCTCAAACTCAAAAATAAAAAATAAAAACCTCCCCCTCCCCACTCATCTGAGAAAAAAAGGACGCGAATCTAATTATTATTTTTACTTGGCCTTACCTACCGTATCTTACAGTGCACATTATTGTATGATAAGATTCCATAATAAAGGAATTAAAGGAGCTGGACGTCCAAGTTGTAAACAAACTGGTTTGTTTACAAACAGTGGCCATCAAACTAGTTTTATTCCTTCGTGAAGGTGGCAGCACCAGTGAAAGACTGCGCGTTAGGGCCGCGTGTACCAGTGTAAGGGCGTTCACCACACTTCCTGTCGGTTTCCACATAAAGTATTTTCAAAATAACAATTGCTAACCCCTTCCAATCCACTCTCTTACACCAGTGATGGTTAGACTGGTGCCCGGTCCAATGCAACTCACTCACGATATTCACGTCAGTACATATCACCGACAATAGGTGGCAGCACCGCAGGCGTCGCGTGGATAGAGAACCAGTGAGTGAGTGTTTACAACTTGGACGTCCAGCTCCTTTAAAGATTCTGTGTTCGAAGCAGCTGTGTGACAGCTTCAGCCATATATGAGTTTTGGACAGGTCTGTGGGTCATGTATGTGTAAGAGACACATGCAACAACCAACAAAATGCATTAGAATAGGGCTCAAGTTTGTGGCATGTTTGCTCACTTCATAAACTGGCTGATGACCCCAATATAGAGAGGCTCAATAAAAATGTTACACTTACAAAATGGTTAACATTTTATAATTTTGGCATTTACCCTAAAATATACATACCGGTAGGTAGGCCTACTTGAAGAGCAAGCTCTCCCGATTAATTTGACACCAGCACTGGGAGGTTGGCACAAGTCAGATTTCACAAGAGTCAATAAAATCTGTCCTGTGCAGACAACCATGGAAGGATTTTGAATCTGCTGGTGTCAAATTAATTGAGAGAGCTTGCTCTTCAAGTGCAATGTATATTTTAGGGTAAATGCCAAAGTTATAAAAGATATTGACCATTTTGTAAGTGTAACATTTTTATTGAGCCAGTCTGTACAACATCAACATGATCGCACGCTGTATTTATTATTAGCGTATGGTCCCACCAACTGCACTCCTTTATTGCAGTACATGTGCATGTATAGTTTATTTCAATTCCTCCATCGAAATTGCCCAGAAAATCAAAGAAGTGACCGAAATACACAGTTGCTTCTAATACCAATGCGAATGGTATGTTTAACATCCCAATGTCTTTTAACATCTGGAAATATTCTGTAAAGCTTATTAAACATTTGACATTACATGTATGTGGGGATTTCCGAGATTTACAAAAATCCACCATCAACATAAAACAGGACCTATTTTCTTCCATCAGTGGCAAGGTTGAAGTATATCCAGCACTGTAACTGGGGATCCTTCGGACCTTATTTCATATCGTCAGCACAAACATTTCTGCAGCCTTTATTCATTTCAGAATTAGAAAAATTTACAAACATGCCTCAGAGAGTTAGAATTTGAATTCCAGAGTGCACACGCACTCATAAAGGAAATAGATAACTCACAAAAACTGTACGCTTTACAGTATGATATGACACATTAACAACAATATGATGACATTATTAACAGATTCAGTTATAAACAGGTACGCCTCTAGATTGCACAAACACCCTATAGGCCTACACCTTTTTTATACCAATTGAGCACAAATGCTTTTTAGCTCACTGGGGTGAGCTATTACGATGGTGCAGCGTCCGTCGTCGGCGTCCGTCGTCGTTGTCCGTTAGCAGGGCACGTTTCGTAACCGCTGGAGCTATTGATCTGAAACTTGGTACATATATACCCCTAGGTCAGATGACCCACGACACCAAGTTTCGGTCCCATTCGACTCTCAGTTTGGCCACCAGGTGGCGGAAACCAAAAACACAAAAAGTGCAATAACTCCTGAACTAATGACTNCGACATCCAATATGGCCGCCAGGTGGCGTAACCTGAAAATCAAGTAAGTGCTATTACTCAGGAACGGCTTGACGCAGAGTGCTCAAATTTGATATTTACCTCCATCTAGATGACCTTTACATGCATGTCAAATTTCGGCCTGATTTGACTTCAAACATGGCCACCAGGTGGCGTAACCCAAAAATCATCAAAGTGCTGTAACTCAGGAACGCCTTAACCCAAAGCGCTCCAATGTGCTATGTGGCCCCCTGCATATGACCTTTATGTCCATGTGAAGTTTCGGCCCGATCGGACATCCAATATGGCCGCCAGGTGGCGTAACCCGAAAATCATCAAAGTGCTTAACTCAGGAACGACTTGACCCAAAGCACTCCAATGTGCTATGTGGTCCCCTGTCGATGACCTTTATGTGCATCTGAAGTTCCAGCCCGGTCGGACATCCAATATGGCCGCCAGGTGGCATAACCCAAAAATCATCAAAGTCTTTTCTGGGAATGACTTGACCCAGATTGCTCATAACTGATATGTACCTCCCTCTGTCATTAGACTATTATGTCCAACCCAGTGAGCACATGGTCCATGGACCATTTCATTTGCTTTAGTGGTCAATGTTAGTCTGAATTTTGATGCCTTAAATTTGAATTGGGTCACTGATATTGCCATAAACACCTGAAAATTACATCACAATTTTAGATGGGTGTGAATTTAGGGCATTTGGGAGCTAATTCAGGGCATTTGCGAGCATTTCAGAGGTACCCCAAAATGCTTCAAGGTGTCATTTACCGCTAAAATTGTTTTGTAGGCCTAGCTAATTTGGGCACCTCCATATCTTGATATGAGGTAGGCCTACGGTGCAATCTAGAGGCCTGTAAATGAAAGAGTTACACGTTAATAAAGTTTGTCAAGTTTCTTCCTCAAGCTAATGAAATAAACGTAATTGCAGTTTCATATAAATGCATTTTTTGAAGCAGGTTTAATGTTTGTACCAGTTGTTTAGTCACTCAGGTTTTTACATCTGGTTCCGATTATGCTGAGCCATTTCAGCAGTTTTCACTAAATTCCACCACATTTTAGTGCATCTTCATCATCATCATCATCTTCTATGGTCTGAGGACATGGGTCCTGCCACCTTCATTTAAGCTTGCCAGTGGGCTATAGTCATGATGCGGTATCCGTCGTCGTCGTCCGTTAGCAGGGCACGTTTTGTAACCACTGGTCCTATTGACACCAAAATTGGTACACCCATGCCTCTTGGTAAGATGACCGCAGGCACCAAGTTTCGGTCCAATTTGACTCCTGGCTTGGCCACCAGGGGCGCTAAATCAAAAATCTTTAAAATGCTATTTTGCCTTACCCGTTTGTCGGATCGTCACCAAATTGTTATCGTAGGTACTGTACATCAGACAATGATACATGATATATCACCCGGGTTTTGGTTTTGTGTTAATTACTGGCACCCAGACAAATCAGTCATCACCACACCATGGAGAACCCAATCAACCTAATCAACAGTGTCGCTGTATGTATTGTATGGAGCGAGCTTGTACTCTATTATGTTGATTTGGTTCCCAGTGACCAGGTGAATGCTCCATGGTGTGGTGATAACTGATTTGTCTGGGTGCCAGTAATTAACACTTAATTGAAAATGAAATGGTCCATGGACCATGTGTGCTCACCTGGGTGAACGTACCAGGAAAACAAATGACAAATGTTAAATTGAAATGTTCCAGGTGTTCCAGGGTTATGTATCCTCGTAGGATGCACCTGATAAAAATTTGGAGCAATCCAGTTAGAGTTCAGGAGTTACTGATAGTCCAGCAGATTTTGACATGAATTGTGCACTTTTTGATAAAAGCAAGCCACTTTGCACACTTGTAGTATTGGCCAATACAAAAATTTTAAGCTATGGAGCCACCGAAAATTTGACCTATTTAAGCTTTGGCAGCCATTTTTAAAAATGGCCGCCGGCCGCACAGGTTTCCTTCAGTATCTCCAATACTATGGTAGATAGAGTCAAAATTCCAATGGCTACACCAAGGTTTCCAATGCCCAGGAATCAGATGGTATCATTGATGAATGTTTTTGGGTGCCGCCATCTTGAATTCCAAGATGGCCGCCAGGTTTCGCACATTTTTCACCATATTTCCTGACTTATGATAGATAGGGTCAAAATTCCAACGGCTACACCCAGGTTTCCAATGCCCAGGAGTCAGATGGTATCAGTGATGAATGTTTTTGGATGCCGCCATCTTGAATTCCAAGATGGCCGCCAGGTTTCGCACATTTTTCACAATATTTCCTGATCTATGATAGATAGGGTCAAAATTCCAACGGCTACACCCAGGTTTCCAATGCCCAGGAGTCAGATGGTATCATTGATGAATGTTTTTGGATGCCGCCATCTTGAATTCCAAGATGGCCGCCAGGTTTCACACATTTTCACGATATTTCCTGACATAACTTAGATAAAAACAAAATTCAAACAAGTATACTCATGTTTTATGAAACTGTGAATCCTTCTGTGTCATTTTAAAANCGGCACCCAAAAACATTGATCAATGATACCATCTGATTCCTGGGCATTGGAAACCTGGGTGTAGCCATTGGAATTTTGAGCCTATCTATCATAGAATTGGAGATATTGAAGGAAACCTCTGCGGCTGGCGGCCATTTTGAAAAAATGGCTGCCAAAGCTTAAACAGGTCAAATTTTCGGTGGCTCCATAGCTTAAAATTTTTGTATTGGCCTATACTACAAGTGTGCAAAGTGGCTTGCTTTTATCAAAAAGTGCACAATTCACTGATTTTTCTGCCAAAATCTGCTGGACTATGACTTTCAGCTTTGGTTTTGGCCACCTGGTGGCCAAGCAGAGAATCGAATCGGACCGAAATTTGGTGTCATAGGTCATCTGACATAGGGGTGTATATGTACCAAGTTTCAAGTCAATAGCCCAAGCAGTTACGAAATACACTGCCAAATGACTAAATTTTGAACTTTGACCTCTGTGACCTTGAAAAGTCGGTCAAATCAAAAATCCCTTACTTATGTCATGCATCCTCGTTAGAAGCATCAATGATAAAAATTTGGAGATGATACAGTCATTAGTTCATGAGTTATTGCACTTTTTGTGTTTTTGGTTTCCGCCACCTGGTGGCCAAGCTAAGAGTCAAATCGGACCGAAACTTGGTGTCATAGGTCATCTGACCTAGGGGTATTATGTACCAAATTTGAGGCCAATAGCACCTGTGGTTACAAAACGTGCCACTTAAAGGCAAAATTTTGAACTTTGACCTCTGTGACCTTGAAAAGTAGGTCAAACCAAAAACCCGTTATATATGTAATGTACCCTCATTAGATACACCTATGATAAAAATTTGGAGGTGATCCAGTCATTAGTTCAGGAGTTATTGCACTTTTTGTGTTTTTGGTTTCCGCCACCTGGTGGCCAAGCTAAGAGTCGAATCGGACCGAAACTTGGTGTCATAGGTCATCTGACCTAGGGGTATATATGTACCAAGTTTCAGATCAATAGCTCCAGCGGTTACGAAACGTGCCCTGCTAACGGACGACGACGACGGACGCAGACCCACGACAAGAGCTCACCCCAGGTGAGCTAAATAGTGCCAATGGAACTGTGCCCGCTTGGCTTGAAGCAGTTTGGCCCCCTAGTGGCAAAGTCAAGAATAAGATTTTGCCGAAAATTCATCTTACTTTCAGTGATTTTGGTTTTGGCCCCCTAGTGGCAAAGTCAAGAATCAGACTTCACGAAAATTTTGTCTGTAGGTTGCTATGACCTAGAGGTACACGTGTACAAATTTTTCAACATGATAGTTCAAACCATTATCAAAATATAGCCCTTTGAAATTTTTCACAAAACGCCCCCTGGAGGTCAAAATAGGAATCCAACTGTGGTCAAAATCGAACTCAATCTAGATCTTAGGCCCATATATACACCTACCAAAGATAAAAAAGATTCGTCAAAAAATAAAGGCGCTAACGAACCAAAAGTTCACGGACGTACCGCCGTACGGACTGACGGACGACAGACCACCACTCAATGACCCCAACCACAGCATAAGCCCTGCTGGGCCTTGCGGCCAAGCGGGCTAAAAAGTGAATTGATGGTGGGAATTCATCATGAAAGACTAGCATTTTGTAATAACCGAAGCTTGAAAAAATTTTCCTAGTCCCTTTAACTCCATTTTTACCCATTATTGTTCAATCATTATTGTTCAATTATTATTCATTCAATCAGAGTGTGAGTACCGGTAACCAGCTGTTATATCCTGATACTGCAGTAGACTACCAGCAGTGGAAGCAGCTAACTGTTGTGTGATGTGTTGGAAAGGGTGGCAAATTTGAATCATGTTTAAAGTGTGATGTATGTGTGTGTGATGCCAAAATGACGTTGGAAAACATGTCTTTTGGCAGGGAAGGTAATATGCCACGATGTGGCTGTTAACATAACTTGTGACTTGGTAATTAGAGGCTTGTCAATGTTGATGTTATTATTAACCGATTGTTATGAAAACCATGATGCCTGTTGCAACTAAAATATGATGGAACTTCCTGAAGACTGTGTTGAAATTGGTTGAGTATGATATGAACAAAGCCAGAGGCAAAAACCTGACACATTAATGAACTGCAACAGAGAGTTGGTCTAATACTTGCTACAAGTACAATGTTCTTATGTAGTGTTTGTACCCGCTGAAGTCCTGCAGGTGCAACTAGCCAGGAACAGGGACCTCTGTTACTGTACCGGTACTGGTAATTTAACTCATCTGCCTCGAGAGTCCAGCACAATCTGCTGTCAAAGTTTTCTCACATCCTACGCTATTGATTTACAAATATTTGAAGAAAGGTAGTTCAAGTTCCTGTGAACCATCTAAAAAATGTTTCTTCAACTTTTTTTTCAATTCATTTCCAAGACTTTTTGAAAACTTTAACAGAAGATACTGTCTGCTCGAAGCTGGGGCAGATGAGGTAATGACAACCATATCATAACGAACACTACATGAGGGCTCATCATAAATGTGGTTTTATGAGTATCTTATAAATGTGGTTTTATGAGTATCTTATTGACAGATGTTTACACAGTGCCAATGAACATATTGCACATGCACATGCTTGACGCCAAATGAACATAAACGGCAAGAATTTAGCACACAAAAATATAGCAAATGAATAAGGGACTAAAAATAAGTACAGTAGGTACCCGAGGCAAGGTTGCTGTTGACAGATAAATGCAATATACAAAGATAAAATTAACAAAAATATGTGACATCAACCGGCCATAGGCCTACAATCGACTATGTTGTGTGAGACGCAGAACATATCATTCAGAGTGGGGCAGTAGGAGTGGTCCCGAACGACAGTGTTATTCGATTGTGTCATTAAATACCACGCATTTCAATCTGCAAAATTGAAAATTAAAGCAAGAATCTCGCCGCCTTAACCCTTAGAATGCCGCCGGCGTACATGTACGTCCCAGAAATTCCGTATCCACAGGCAGCCGGCGTTTGGGAACGTCCTAGTCTCGCGCAGCCATCATCACTGCACCACCACCACCTATCGATGTTAACTGAAACTAAATATCCTAGAAATTTTTCCTGGTAAACTGGCGACATCAAAGCTGGATGCAACGGCAATTTTGATTGGATAATTGGCTAGGAAGGTGTGTGTTTGAGCGAATGGGAAGTTGGGAAACAAATCGCCCCCATCAAGACATTTAAAAATGGCGTCATGCATCAGAAATAGTTGTTCACTGTGTGGATGACATGCACATTGATTCTGATTCCAATATTGTTCAAAGTGAATCTGAAGGTGAGAATGAAGGTGGCCGTATTGAGGATGATGTGTGATGCCAATTGAAAATCTGCTGAAAATTTTTTAAATTTTCTAAAAAATGGCCGGCCAGGGGGTGCAGAAAGACCAAAACGAACCCGGCATTCTAAGGGTTAAATAACCTAACCATATCAACAACCCACA
The DNA here is from genome assembly GCA_002633025.1 of Notospermus geniculatus. Lineage (NCBI taxonomy): Eukaryota > Metazoa > Nemertea > Pilidiophora > Heteronemertea > Lineidae > Notospermus > Notospermus geniculatus. The sequence goes on from NMRB01005832.1 coordinate 14,785, forward strand.
ATGCCAATTTTGCCACCTTGGGTCATAATACGTATATATTTTTCTATTACGGGTACTATTAAATTCCCTAACAATGGAGCATGCATCATGCAGTGTGTTTTTGGTGCCTTTTCTTTCATGCTCTAACTGATAATCATTTAACTCTATCTGTTCTATGACTGATACTCTGGTTGGCGAAATCAGTCCCAAATCCTGTGGCCAAATATATCTGGCAATCACCATGCCATTCATTGACACATTGGCATTACAACTTTTGCATGTGTTGGGTGTCAGGGAATTAGAAATGGTCCAGCTTCATAGTCAAGGTTTTCAGTTCTTAGTATTTTGCTTTGTGATGGATTCACATTGCGTGCAATAGGCCTACCTCCCAAGTTTTTTTTTTTGGAAATTTGCCTAGGATCTGGGAATGGCAGGGGCAAANGTCCCCCCCCCCCCCAGAAAACCTACAACGTTGAGGGAAGATCAGCCTCCCTACCACACATCAAACCACTGGGTGGAGGGATGAACTTGCGACCACATTGTTGGTAGGCAAGGATCGGAAGAACACTGTGTCGCCCCCAACAATCCAGCAATCATCCTCCAATCAACATGAATGGCACTGTCCACAAATTCATTCAAGCAATGGCAAATAATGTACAGACACTGAGTATACAACATTATTATACAAAACTTTTACAACTTATTTTAAATCATTCTATGATTAAAACGTAACAATTGCTTGTGAAATTATCATACGTTAACTGGATATAAGATAACTAGGATTAAAATCATATAAAATTCATAATAAATGAGAACAAGAGGCCATTGGGCCTTGCACTCAGCTGACCATGCCAGTGGCATGCCTAAAAATTTCATTTCATCAGGTATAGTAATTTTTAAAGTCAGAAATCGGCATGCCATTTGGCAATAACATAATTTAGGTGTGGCCCACTTAATGACTCCTCCGCCGAATTCAAATTTGAAAACATGATATGACAATGAAACACTGACCACTCATTGGGTCCACAGTGAGGCTCTGCATGCCTATACAACTTACAAATGCTTTCAAAAACTATGAAATTATAAAAAATGGATAATCTCTTCATTTTACAGAAAGGGAATGATTTGCCTCAGAAGGATGTGACATTGACGGCAGAAAATGTTGCCACATCGCAGACGATGAGAATGAAATCGTAGAATGCGGGTCAAAACACAAGCTTACAAATCCTCACATCATGGGAGAGGTGCACACGTTATCTCATACAAGTACTACATCACTCTTTGGGAGGGGTGCACACCTAAAGCCAGCAGCACACCAACTGATATCGCAAGGTACCGTATCTAATTGCCGCTGATCTTCTCGCCAGCCACTACAATGATATCAGTATTGGTATTATGCATACGTGGTGTTAGTCTCGCGTCACCAGCCTCTCTCTCTTACAGGAGAGAGTCTGGTAGAACAGACTACAAAATCTTGTTACCGCCAGGTGGCGAGTGTCCATGGACACTCGCCACCTGGCGGTAACAAGATTTTGTAGTCTGTTCTACCAGACTCTCTCCTGTAAGAGAGAGAGGCTGGTGACGCGAGACTAACGTGGTGTCAACAGCCGATTTATTGGCCATGCTTGAACATTAACAAGTTGTCAATGTGTCAATCAATGTGAATCAAAAATGAACACAGGTTCAGAGTAGACATAGCATTTAATCTGGTCAGAGGAAAACCACATAATCCGCAATGCCCATCATACCTAACCTAACTGACAGGCACTGAGTGCAGTTGTACGGCATGCAGCTGATTAGTCAGTCAGGTGTGATGGACAGCATGATTTGGGGTTCTGTGGTTTTCCAGTCACCACAAATTATGAGGTTAAACAAGTGAAAAAAAATGTGTACTCAAGTGGTACAAAGTTTATATTTCACAGAAGCGTTTTAGGTTTAAATGTGGATAACTTTCTTAATCGCGCATTTACGATGCGTTTAAATTTTAATCACTGCAATTCTCCGCGTGTGGTCAAATAACAAAAGAATACTTAAAGGCTTGTGAGGTTATTGTGATGAAAGTGACATTTTTACCAGGTCCAGTTAAAACAAGTCAAATGGTCCTGAAAGGGGTGGTTTTTGGAATAGGCCTTCGCTATTTCCATAAGATAATTTGTTTTGTTCTGACGTCACTTCGTAAAATAACTTTAGAAATAACCACGAGCAAGAGTTACGCTGTCACCACAATTCTTATTGGATTGCTTCAACAGGCTATGCCTAGTT
>NMRB01005834.1:0-17015 GCA_002633025.1 Notospermus geniculatus
AGCGTTCAGGAGATACGGCCGAAAGAATGTTTTCACAAAGCGCCCCCTACAGGCCAGAGTGTACAACCAGCAGCGCTAAGTTTCGGTCCAGAGATAGTTTTTACCATAGGGTACCTGTACACCAAATTTCAAGTTTGTAACCCAAGCGGTTTAGAAACGTGCCACCCCTGTTAACGACGATGGACGACGACGACGGACGACACACCATGAGAGAAGCTCACCTCCACAGAGGTGAGCTAAAAATATCAATAGATGATGCCAAGAATCTATGGACCATATTAAGTCGCTCTGAAGTTGGCAGGTTGAGACCAACATTTTGTCAATTTCAGTAGGCCTAGGCTTATTGTCTGTCTTTTGTAAAATCTGAGTGATTACATTTCTTCCTTTATCTCCTGGAGTTATTTTGGTTCATCCTGGTTCATATCTTGTGCGACGAAAGAAGGGTTTTGCTGTGACGTGTCACATATACTGGAAATGCCAGAGTTACATCAAATCCAGACCTTTTTAAGTTCCACATACCTCTTTCAATTCATCCACTTTCTCTGCAAAGTTTGCCTTGAATAACATAGCTTTTAATTTCTGCATATAGCCATGCATTCGGCTCATTTCATAACCAAACTGGTCAGGTTTACTAAGGTCCTCTATCAGCCCGTTGTATTGGTCATATTTCTCAACCTGAAAAAGCAGTAGCACATGAATTTGCAGACTCCCAATTCATTTCTGTACACATTACATACTGGTACATGTCATTCCCAAATTGATGCTTGCTGTTATTTAATGTCAAAATAACACATACCGGTACAGTACTCTGCACAACTGATGTACCTTCCCTGCGTGATTCACACACAGCGCTATGCGTGTACCGCCCTTGTGTCTTCCGCATATGTCACCCAGTGCCTTGGAAGGCATGCAGTGAAAACGTAATGTCATTCACATCTGGTGTGTGGAGGTCATGCGGAAAAGATGCGGGGATTTTGCAGTTACACCTATAAATCGCAGATGCGTATAGGATATTTCAGGCCTCCAGCAGCCACTCGATGACAGAGAGTTGCCTACATGCAGTGCCCCTATTGCCGGGATACGGAACTTATTACCAATTGCACTTTTAGTAGTGTAACCGCTCGCCGTGTCAACGCCGTGTTTTTTCTGGTTCGGAAAAACCCCCGTGTCTCAAAAAGCACGGGGATTTTGGATAGGTGTAACCACGGCTATACCCATACTAGATGCAATCAACTGGAGCATGTCCTTTCGCATGGCGGGATATAAGATAGGTCAATTGTGCTCCATAGTGTAGTCCATTCAGTACCACGGGCTAAATGAAATTTACACTAATCTGTAGTAATAAACTAAAACCAAATATTATACCTCTTCTTCATTTGGGGCATATGCTAACATCTGCTGTATCAGTTCTGGGGTGAATATCTCCTCGTCCATCCGATAAAGGGCATTTTTCAGGTCAGGAATAGACATTTTCAGGTGACCAAGCAAGATGGCTGAAGAGAGACAATCAAATGGTCATGATGGTAAGAATTATGTTGATGTTTATCTTTTGACAACTGAACCATCAATAAACCATTAAAGATAATGTATCATGGATATTTTTGCGGGCCACGAAATTCATTGTTTATTTACATTTTGTTTGTTTATGTCAAGGCTTTCATTTTCTTGTGAGTAAATTATTGGTGGCATGCCCCTCTAGAAATTCTGTTGATTCCAAAAGTATTCATTTTGGTGGGTTGGCATGTCCCAAAAGTCCAAAATAACATAATGTAAACATCCATGTTTACAAACATTGAATGTAAACAATGAAGTCATGATACATTATATTTAATATGAACAATAAAGAACCTTTAGCAATGACAAAATGTTTATACTTACAAGTATTATATGCTTTCTTCGCACTAAGGATGCTAACTTGGTTCTTGTTGACTACTTGGAAACTGGAGCAAATAGAAGTGAAAAGATGTCTTAACGGCCAACGATGTCTGTTTTGTTTTTTATGGTTCCTGATCTAAGATCAGGAAGCATATTGATTTTGGTCGTGGTGTCGGTCTGTCTGTCTGTCTGTGTACCGGTATCCATCCATCACACCTTCATTTCTAATCTCCTTTAGCAGGTAGAACTCTGGAAACACATCATTCCCTAGATTTGTCAACATTGCCAATCCAATCGATATATCTGTTCTCTGAGCTGCACAAGTGCCATCTATGAACTAATACAAACATCAGTAGTCACACGTTGTCGTCTGCTTCATCATGGCCACCGATTCAACTAACGGTAATACCGACAGGTATATTAAAAAGGCTGCTGTTGTCGTATCATAGTCCTACTACCTCAGTGCAAAAGTCAAAGTGCGTACGTACGCAAAGGGGGAAGGGTTGATACCAATGCGTACAAGTAGGCCTACATACAGGGGAGGCGGTCCAAAAATCCAGGTTTTGGTGCATACGTACTAAATGGCCGGCCCCCTAGCTGGTCAGACCCATTCCTTTTGCGAGGGAAAATTCTTCAATGGCTGTACAACACAGGCTTCAAATCTAACATCTCACCGAATGTCATCTTTGTCATTCTATTTTCAATTCACCAACCCTTGATGCAGCTGGGAATGCAGCAGCTTAATAAGACACTTACCAATTTCTGTCCTTTTGGTGCTGAACTTATGTTCAAGTTCTAAATACTTGACAACATCTTGTAGGTAGCTGGTATCCCCAAGCTAAAAAAAGTAGTAAAACGACACGGGTGAGAAGACTAGGCCTATGATTCTTCTGGCCACTGCTGACTCATTCTCAAATTTAAGGCACCAGTGTAGTCAGCAACCCTTTGGAATTTAACACGCCTGTTTTTTGCGAGAAAAATACCTGAATTGGTCAGCGCTTGCAACAGACGGCAGCATATCATTACGTCAACAATACTTGTGCTTGTCTCATTATCTCTAAAAACACCCAAATATCTTTAAATGCAACATGACGCTTCCTGAACAGTATGAGTCACTACCTACATCTTTCCCTATTATCTATTGATGGACAGTCATTACAGCGAGCAACTTCATCCCTTGGTGCGGAACAAACCCCTATTAGCTACAAACCCAAAAACTGCCTATACCGGTACTGTAAAACTATCAACAATGATCCACAAAAGCCTTCGTCGTGTACTGCCGCCTGTCGGCGGTTCCGGGATCCTTGCATTTAGCTATGACCTATATTCCAAGTAAAATACACTGAACATCACCATTTTAGTCCAAATCCATAAGTTGTCCGTTGCTTGCGCCACCTGTGATGAAGTGACCGCACTGATATGAGCCTAATAGCTAGCTGCCTACAGGGTCTCTTTAATGTAAAAATATTGAATGTGGACAAAATGCACAGTAAATTTCTTACCTGTCCCCAGACTGTCTCCTTCATGTCTGATATATCAAGCTTCTCCCAGTTCAATCTCTTCACGTACATCGGGTAGTTTTCCCTCTGTCCTGGCTTGAGATGTTTCGGCAGCGGCGGGGGAGACGGTGGAAGGGGAGGAGGAGGAGGAGCGACGGGAATATTCCCACGTGAAGTTTCCTTCTGAGATTCATTCGAGTCTTCATCAGATTCGGCCGTGATGGCATCATCTAATGCCTGAATGGCATCCTTTGCCTTTTCTATGAATGAATCTTGTGACGATAACATAGACTTTATATCCGATGCTGTTGACCGTGTGTTTGCATTGTTGAAGTGGATTTGTTTAGGGTGTGAACCGCACTGTGGGCAGATGTCCTCCACTTTGTGGTCCGGCAAGGGAATTGGTGGTGGGTGGTATGGATATGGTTCTGCAGACTGTAACGGACTTAGTTGGGTTTGTTGGCCACCTCGGTATGTATGGACATTATAAGGAAAGTTTTGAATTTGTCCAGGACTTTCAGTCACCCTAATACTTTGTTTTTCTTGATTATGCCCTGGACTGTCTGCATGATGGAACGGCATTGACGGACTTTGGTGTGCATCGACAGAGTGAGACGGACTGCCAACGTAGAACGTGGAATGGAGTGGAGAAGATTGATGTGAATGGCTTGATTGTGAATTGGGCGGATGTGGTGAATTGGAATGACGTGAACTCCCTGAATGTGGTTCATGGTGAGGAGACGCATGATTTGACAGCTGTGGACTCGACTCTATACTGTAAGCGTGGCTCAGACTACTCGTAGGACTTGAGCTTCCAATACGACTCGTACCAAAACTTGGCGAGTTCAATGCATTGACCATCACTTGTGAATTTTGACTATGGATGGGGCTCTGAACATGACTGGCTGAATCATGCACTGGATTTATGTGCGTAGTCATCAACGGGCCTTGCTTAGCCTGGCCATGATGATGCAATGGAATGTCTGATTGCACAATGATGACCCTGTCATCTGTATCCCTGACCTCCGGGGGCAGAATCTCATCTAATCTTGGGTCATCCTCATCTATTTCTTGGACTCGATAATTTGTAATGGGGTGAGGGAGGTCAACTTCATCGTGATTGAGCACCCCATTTCTTTGTGTTTGAGGAGAGAAACCATCTGAAATGAGATTTAGATCAAAGGTGATTTTTGGTGTCACCGAATGTTTAACTCATCTGCTCCCAGAGTCCAGATGACAACTTCTGTCAAAGATTTCTCACATCCTATGGTGTCGATTGAAAAATATTTGAAGAAAGGTTGTTCCCATCAACCATCTGAAGAATATTTCTTCAAATTCTTTCCAATTCATCACCAAGCATTTTAGAAAACTTAACAGAAGATACTGTCTGCTCCAACCTGGGGGTAGATGAGTTAAAAATCTTTAAGTAACATAGTGTGGATCCAGGGGGGTCCAGGAGGTCCGGACCCCCTACTCTCGGCCACCAACAATCATTTTCATCAGGATTGGCCAGAAATCACCTCTCAGAGTTTTAGATTTTAAAATTTTCTGGGAGAGAACCCCCAGACCCCCTTGCCTTAGCGGCATGTGGCCACTTTTCTCAGACCCCTTCCTGCAAAATATCCTAGATCTTTGCCTGCTAAACTGTACATGTAGCTCAATACTTACCTCTGCTGGAAACTTCTTGGTAACCGTGACCATTCATTCTTGTTGAGGACGGCAACGTCAGGGAGCGATTTTGATTCCGCGAATTGATCAGCTCAGTCTGTGATTCATCAACATGAGCAAGACTAGGTGTGGACCGCCAGTATCGAGATCCATACGGTGTAAGAGGTGAGTTTTGGTAACTGGTTTGGCTAGGGAGGCTGCGGATGTCTTCAGAGGAACCCAACGACTGGAACAAACGTCAAAATGATTTTTTTAAAATGATTTTTTAAGTTAACTTGGCCTTCTCTTCTCTACTAAAGACAGAGTAGAGAAGAAGGCCAAGTTAACTTAACTGTGTGACGTACTCGTAAAGCCTGTAGCACACGTCACCATTTTCGCTGCTCGTACAGGCAATTTTCGTGGTCGGCAATTTTTGTGGTGGTTGCCGGTTTACAGCAGACGTCACCACTCAGTGGTCTCGTGTGCTGCTGATAGCCACGCATCACCACAACTCGCAACCACGAGCAATTTTCGTGGTGAGAAATCAAACATGTTTGATTTTCGGCAATTTGTGGCAACTCGTGGTCACCACAGAATTTCCGTGGTGAGTGGTCGTTGCCGGCCACAGCACACCTGGCCATTTTTGTGGCGACCACGAAAATTGCCTGTATGAGCAACGAAAGTGGTGACGTGTGCTGCAGGCTTAACATACACAATGAATTGAAGCATACCGGTACCTTCTGCGTGACATATGCAGAAGGTACGTGGATAAAGGCAGATCAATTGTGCTCCGTACTGTACACCACTGCACTCCCAAGTCATAAGACAACTAGAGCCAAAGAAATGTGATCACCAACACCTGTGCTCCAGTGACCTGATGCGCTTACCAGTCGATCCCCTGAGTCACCTTTCAGCAATGCAGCAGCTCTCCCAACTGTAAAACAAAGAGAAATTGTACGACTCAACTATCAAGCACAAAATAACATACTAATGTTGTAACGCCTTAACTAATGGCAGGCTGATAACACTTCATATTGGAGTCACATGCTCGTTGCACTGAATTTATCAAGTAAAGGACTTTATTTGGCTCCAGCATTCCTGCTTTACAATTTTGCAGCTTTAACCTCTTGAATATTATAACCAGGAGCGGATCCAGGGGGGAGCACACCCGGCCCGTGCCCCCTCTATTTTGTGGAAAATCTTAAAAATTGACCGGTAAATTTCGAAATTTTGAAAAGATGTTAAAATTTGACCGAGGTTTTCCACGACGTGGGCTGGCTGTGCCCCCTCTTTCCCATGATTCTGGATCCGCTCCTGATAACGACCTAAATTTCGGTCGCAAATGTGTAAAAAAATAACATATAGCGACCGAAATTTCGGTCGCATTATTATCCATTTTCTATTAAACCCTGGTACAATGCTGTGGCTTGCTGTTATCAGTTTGTTTCATGCCTGACGATTGTCTGCTACCTGCTAGTGTATTTTTTGTCCGATAGATGGTATTATCAATACAGTGGAACCTCTCCTCGCGGACACCTCTGCCAGGAGAACACCTATCTATGAAGGACACCAGAGTTCAGTCCCAAACTGGTCATTTCTATTCATTTCGACATCTGTAATCGGGACATCTGTCATTTGCTGATCTGCTGAACAGCCACAAAATATTTAACTTTTTCTCAAGAAATGAACCTTCGTGACAACTCTTCCGAAGCTTGAAACAGCCCAAACCCATCTTCCCCAGCCTGCACTGAAAATGGCCCCTGAAAATCGTTCCCCACCGTAGAAAGACCCAATCACCAAAGAGCAATCAAATTGGAACAATATCCTACCAACTTGTGAGAACCTGCGACAAACATTTCGTTTACACCCATCAGGACAAGCTAGAAAGGGTAAAAGGTATACAGTGAAGTCAGAGAAGAGATAGAAGTGGACTCCAATGGTAAAAGCCAGTAAGTGATCAGCATGATCGATAAAGGTAAGAGCTCTATTGTGTACACTGTAGTGTAGATATGGCTATTACTTCAACTGACCATGCCCCACTGATTCTTCTGATGAAATGGTCCGTGGACCATGTGCTCACCTGCTAACAGACTACGACGGACACTGCATGATGACTATAGCTCACTGGTGAGCTAAAAATGCTGTCTTTTACCATTGGAAGGCAAGGCTACGTGAAGAACATAATCAAGTGGAAAGGAGACACGGAGCAGCACTTTAAGAAGGGGTATGGCTGCCAGTTGACAATCAGTTGGAACTATTGTCAGTGGGCATTGAACAGACTGCACATTGCCAGAGTATAGAAGTTCAGGTGAAGTAATAAAATGGCGGGGTGGGGTGGCGTGGGGGTACTATAAAGCCAAGGGTGACTCCAATTCCAATTCCATATCCATCCAAATTTTTGCCTATTCAGCATTACCAAAACAAAAGCGTTTAAACAAGCCTCATATGCTGTATTTCTTTTCAAATAAGGTTTTCTGGTAGAACTGGTTTAACACCTCACGCTTTAAACTCATCACTTGATCCCGTTTTGGACTAATTTTCACATAGTTCGCCTCACAATTTGGATACACACGGATCCTGTACTGTTTGAACGCCCATCTTACTCCTGTAAATTCAGTCTGAGAGGTGACAAAATTTCAGGCAAAATTTCCCGTCCAAGGCCAAAATGATCGCTGTGAAACGCATATGTAATTAGCAAGCTTCGCTGATTTGCTGCTACGCGGCAGTTGGTTTCCTTGCGTCAAGGATGAGCTTTCAGATTACGCAATGACCTTGTAGGTCAGAGGTCAAGGTCAAGGTCAAACAGTTCTAAAATGCAAATCTACTCAGAACTTCAGGGGAAAACTGATTAGAAGCCTGCATTAACCATCCCCTATAGGTTTAATCAAGGATCCCTGTTCCAGTTACGCAATACTTCTCAAGGTCACAGTTAACCAGCTCTAGAGTAGTAAACTCCTCATCGGAAACCATTGACATCGGTCCGATGTCTTTTTCTTGTTTTCTAACATATTTCATTGTTTGCCCACACCACATTCGACCGATTATTTGGGTGGAACCCAAACCAATAGTTGCAAAGAAATACAGCATCTCTTGCTAGTTTAGTCATAGCACGGGGAAAACTAAATCTCAGTTTGAGGTTGCAATGTAAAAAAGCTGATAGTATCTGTGACAGACACCACAAATCAAAATTTTCCACTCACGGAAAATGTTGGATACTCTTTTTAAAACACCAGTGACTAGAATTCAAAACAACACATATTTTATTTACTAAGTTGGTTCCCCAGCTAGTCCACATTTTCCTGAAAGCTGCTGTGTTTGGGTTGTTTGAGAGGAGAAGTCTAGCATAGCTTTGCTAAATGAGGTCGATAGCTAGGCTATATATAACAGACAAAGACATACCCAAGATTGGTTTACTACGACCTATGCAATGTAAGGTGCATGGTGAAAATTTAATGAAGAAATGAATGAGTTAGTGAGCAAAGTAAGAAGAAGTGCAATAGTTTCTTCTGAAAGTAGTCATCAAATACACTTTTCCATCTAATAATGATACATGTAGCAAGGTATTCTTACTTCAGGGATAAAAAGGAAACTGATGCCAAAATCTATTGACACAATAATGATGTCATTTTCAATACAAACCAATTTTTAGATAAGTTACACGACACACAATAACACATCAAACTATAAAATTGGATTGGTCTGGCACATAGGGCTAACATTAAGTGGTACCAACAGTCCCACTCTGAGGTACAATACTTTGCATAATTCACCTACCATCCCCGCCGCGTGCCATCTGCTTACCACATGCACGTACCGTCCTCGTACCTTCGGCAGATGTCGCATGGTGCCTTGGAAGGCAGGTAGTGAAGACGTAATGTCATTCACATGTCGTGCACAGAGGTCACAGAACAGACGTGCGATGTAAAATCTGGTTCAACCTACAGGTGGACCATTGGAATGCCAAGTGAGGAAGTGAAACATTCAATTTTGACCACAAGATTTTATTTACGTGTGACCCTTATTGTAATGAAAACCACATTTTTATTATTAGGCACAGTCATTTGATTCATTACGCCATAACATGTACACTACAGGTCACAATTGACATCCCTGAATTCGCGTAATTTATGCGTAAGTCACTCGTAACTTACGCAACAACTCACGAACTATGTTACGCGTAACTTACGAGGTGAGTTACGCGAATTTCGCTAGTTACGCAGTGAGTAACACAGTGAGTTCCAAGGCGAGTTACACGATTTTGGTGAGTTACGCGGTGAGTTACGTGAAACCAAAGCCGTGAGTTACGCGTAAGTTATTCGTAACTTATGAGTAACTTACGCGAAGCCGTAGGGATGTCAATTGTGACCTGCACTGTAACCGTAATTATGTCACTCTTGCCACACTATAACCACAAATTGCATTCCAACGGTCCACCTCTAGGTTGAACCAGACTATACCAGTACGCAGATAAAGGTAGGTCAATTGTGCTCCGTACTGTAATCAGTGGTGCTTACTGCACACTCCCTTCGTCACCATGCAAACGTTCGTGTGCGGTGACATAGAGAACCACTGATTGCCTCAGGATGCCATAGTCCAGGGGCCTGATTGACAAAGCCATTATAGCGTACGTATGATCTTAGCACTGCCCGTATCTTGTCAGCAAGTCGACGAACAAGAGATATGGGGTACGCTAAGAGGGTTTTACAAATCAGGCCCCAGGCCTGATGGAACAGAGTACTGTAAACCGTGAAATTTTTGCGGTGCTAAATGTTCGCGATTTTTGGGGGTCTACGAATTCGCGAAGAATAATTTTTCGCGATTGGAACCCTTCAGCTTCATAAAACCTCAAGAACCAATGATTTTCGTGCAATTTATGTTCGCGTTTTGACCCTCAAGCGCGAAAATCGTGAAAATAAAACGCACGCGGAAATTTCATGGTTTACACTATGGGGAGCAACTGGAAAGAAGCAGGTGGTACTGAATGGCATTAGGTGTGCACAACAACACAGGTGCTCAAGAATAAGTGCTAGTAGCCCTCCTTAACAAACAAGAATTCAATCAAATCAAATGATCATGGTTCACTTTCTGAAGACAACAACCATTATTACCCACATTCAATAGGTACGATATTAGAAAATTCGTAAAAGACACTCACTGAATTTGAAGTCATCCTCTGAATGAAACATCACATCGCCATCCTGGGGGTTGGCAGATTGTGAATTGCCCATGTTGGTCTCCTCTGAGGCAGATGAGCATTCGGACATGGACAGGGACTGGTTGGCTTCACTGTCTGAGGTATAGGAGCTGGCAATACTTGGTTGCATTGCTGAGGCAACTGTAAGAAGGGAAACAGTAATAACTGTAGCGCTGTAGTAATAAGTAATAATAATAATAATAATGTTAGTTCTCATATAGCGCATTTCCAGTTGACCTGCTCAATGCACTTTACATTATTACCCCCAGCTATAGGTCTGTTCATTCCAATTAACTTTCTCCACTCCCCGGGGAGTATTACAGTCCCGGCAGCTGATTTCAGCGCTCTTGGACTAACATTCACATGGACCATCACTACCAGCCAGGTACCCCTTTTACACATGGGTGGGGTGAAGCAAGTGAGGCAAAGTGACTTGCTCAAGGTCACAAGCGAGCGTGTTTTTTTTTCTAGGTCAGGACTGGGAATCGAACCCGGGACCTTCTGCTCAGAAGTCCGTCTTGCTAACCACTACACCACGCCGCTCCTCCTAAGTGTAGCGCTTTCCAATGTAATACTCTGAAAGTACTTCACATCATTACTCCAATCTTTTAACCTTTCCGGCGAACAGCAGTAACTGTAACTTGGAGCATTTCTGTAGCGCTTTCCAATGTACGGTAATACTTCAAAGCACTTCACATTATTACTCCTATCTTTTAACCTTTCCGGGCGACAGCAATAACTATAATACATGTATGGAGCTTTTCTGTAGCACTTTCCAATGTAACACAATGTACTCGTGAAACTCAAGGAGCATCACTTGATTTTTTCAGACCAGAATACAAAGTGAACTCAAGGAGCATCACCTGATTCTTTCAGACCAGAATACAAAGTGAACTCAAGGAGCATCACTTGATTTTTTTCTGACCAGAATACAAAGTGAACTCAAGGAGCATCACTTGATTTTTTCAGACCACAATACAAAGTGAACTCAAGGAGCATCACTTGATTTTTTTCAGACCACAATACAAAGTGAACCCAAGAAGCATCACTTGATTTTTTTCAGACCACAATACAAAGTGATGTTCATCAGCTTTATTCAAACTCACGACCTCCAAGTCAACAGCCAACAAGTGGGCTACCCCGCATAGGTCTTCAGGACATTGAACACCACAAGAAACAAACACATGGGAGATGAAGTAATGCTACATGTAGGTTCCCACTATCATGCCACGATTGAAATCATGGTCTTAACCGTCCAGTAGGCCTAATTGTGGTGATCCTATCAGATCTTGAGGTCAGTCGTGGCAATCGTGTTGATCGTGGAAAAAGTTTTGGATGGATCAAAAATTTTCTACGATCAACATGATTAATTGTCAACCGTGACCATTGCATCAGATCACATTGGATCGCATCTAATCGTGCTTCCAAATCGTGGCGATCAGGATCAACCTTGGCTAGACAAACACCACACTCTGACCTCAAGATCTGATAGAATATGAAATAGAAATCGAGTTTCTANCAGCACTAAGGGGCAGCACGCCTTAAACCACCAGGCCAAATCCCCATCTTCAAAAAGATGGTTCAATGGCCCATGTTTAAACGAGGCGTCCATCAGTACCCTGCGAGTAGTCCAAACGATCTCCGAACCCAAACAGTTTTATGTTATGTGAGGGGTCACAAATATAGGAGATACAAGTAAAGAATATGAAATAGAAATCGGGTTTCTAAGGTGAAAGACATTGCTTCCTACCAGAATCGAACCCACGGACCCTCGCATAATCCCTCGCAAGATCTGATAGGATCACCACGATTACTCCACGATTAAGACCACGATTTCAATTGTGGCACGATGGAACCTAGCAACAAATATTCCGCGATCAGCTACGAATGGCCAATCGTGACGTTCTTAACAGATCGCACAACAGTGGGAACCTAGCATAAAATAGCAATGACAGCTACGCCGAGATGTTTCATATTTTGGTGTTCCAACTTTGCTGTAAAAGCAGTTACCTGGGTTGATAAGATTCACAGGAATACTGAGTGTATTCCGACATATCAGCTGATGGTCATCTGGCAGTAATGGTATTATGTACAACCACAACGTCCGTTTGGATGGCGTGTCCAGTATTACTGATGCATCTTCTATGAGATTGTGAACATTCCTGGAAAGACAGAGGGTGTGTATTGAAAATAATGGTTGGCGGAATCATGAAAACCCTTACCCTTACCCTAACCCTACAAACAGCCATTAGGCTTACATCAGTGCGGTCACTTCATCACAGGTGGCGCTAGCAACTGACAACTTGCGGATTTGGCTCAAATGTCGATGTTTAGTGTATTTTACTTGCAATACATGTCAGATACGTGGATACTCTATAAACGAGAGTTACTCTATACGGGTCGGGTCAACATTGTCAATAGAGGTCTCCCTTAAAGGGACTAGGAAAAAATTTTCAAGCTTCGGTTATTACAAAATGCTAGTCTTTCATGATAAATTCCCACCGTCAATTCAATCAGTCATCACTACACCATGGAGCATTCACCACGTCACTGGGAACCTATCGCTGTATGTATTGTATGGAGCGAGCTTGTACTCTATTATGTTGATTAGGTTCCCAGTGACATGCTGAATGCTCCATGGTGTGGTGATAACTGATTTGTCTGGGTGCCAGTAATTAACACTTAATTGAAAAAGTGAATTGACGGTGGGAATTTATCATGAAAGACTAGCATTTTGTAATAACCGAAGCTTGAAAAATTTTCCTAGTCCCTTTAACACGGGTTTGTTTAGCGGAGGACAGGGAAGGAATACAGTGGCCCTTTAAATCACATGGTACAGTACAGGTCACAATTGACATCCCTAAATTCACGTAAGTTACGAGTAAGTTACGAAACAACTCACGAGCTATGTTACGCGTAACTTACGAGGTGAGTTACGTGGTGAATTACGCGAATTTCGCTAGCTACGCAGTGATTTACGAGGCGAGTTACGCGATTTCGGCGAGTTATGCAGTGAGTTACCGGTACGCGAAACCAAAGCCGTAAGTTACGCGTAACTTACGAGTAACTTACGCGAAGCCGTAGGGATGTCAATTGTGACCTGTACTGTACAGCATATGACAACCTACCTGTTTCTAGTATATATCTGTAATGCGTTTTTCAACTCCAGTCTCTCTCTTGAAGTGAGGAGGTACTCGAGTTGTTGTTTGAACGACCCAACATGGTTCATCTCTCTGACGTCTGCCATCCACGACATGGCAGAGCCGGAGCCTCGAGAACTCATCGAACCATGTCCTTGAAACCAAGTAGAAGAGCAAGAGTTCATAAAATTAGATGACATTATTAATCTGTGCAAATCTCCTCATTTCCACACGTCATGGGTTTATTAACCAAAGGAGTTTTACATGTTCGTTGCCATGGCCAAAATATCATTTCCATCCACCATTGCCATGACCCCCAGGCCTATTTCAAGTTACTGTAATTTCATATTGCCAACTACGAGTCATAGCTGTGCACCCTCTAGCGTGTTCCCATACATCTGGTCAATCCCCACTGCCAATGAGTGTTGTACTCCATCAGCAGTTGATCGAGACACTGTTTTGGCTGCAGTTATGTTTGGTCCAGCTGGACCTCTGAGATATAGTTGACTGGCAGTGTGGCAATTTTGATTTTGGTTGTTGGTAATTGTATGGCTATAGAGAAGACCTTCACTTGAAGAACGTTGTCTGAGTGTGGAGATCAATGACAGAAAATGGTACACCATAAAGGCCCGAACCCACTGATGTATTTTCACGCAGCGGGAAAACGCAGCGGCAGAAAATGCTTTGTTAAAAGGCAGCTGACCGAGAAAATAACAAAGGATTTGTCGGGCAGTGATGAAACCACAGCGGCAAAACGCGTCAGTGGGTTCAGGCCTTTAGAGCTCACCACAGGTGAGCTGATGAAAGCAATCCCTACAGTCGTTTTGCCTTAAATGAGCGGAAACCGAAATCAAGACGGCAGCCAAGGTGGCCATATTGGTGCGCTAGGAGTCCGATTTTGTAAAGGAACCTTCCTATGGTCAATAGAGGTTCTTCACGTGACGTCACAGCTCCAAATATCCGCCATATTGGCCGTCAAATGACGCAACGTCACAGCATCAACACAGCGTTTTTGATGTGGTTTGTACGTTGTCGGCATTCATCGGACCTCTTCTACACTGTATGGACGATTCACTTTGTTTTCAACATGGTTTTCACACCAGACCAACTACTTATGCTCAGAGACTGTGGGAGGTAAAGTGATTTGTTGAGTTGTATGCTCCCAGTGGTCTGTACGGGCCGCTGAATGTTCAAACCGAGAACAAGATGGCAGCTTCCATGGCTTCATTTTGACGGCCAGTATGGTGGCCGTGTGACGTTAGTGAAGAACTTCTATAGGAATCTACCACATTAAAACGAAAGCAATCCCTGCAGTCGTTGTCCCTTAAATGAGCAGATACCGAAATCAAGACGGCAGCCATGGCGGCCATATTGGATGCGCTACGAGTCCGACTTTCGAAAGGAACCTTCCTATGGTCAATAGGAGTCTACCACGTTAAAACGAAAGCAATCCCTGCAGTCGTTCTCCCTTAAATGAGCAGAAACCGAAATCAAGACGGCAGCCATGGCAGCCATATTGGATGCGCTACGAGTCCGATTTTCGAAAGGAACCTTCCTATGGTCAATAGGAATCTAGCACATTAAAACGAAAGCAATTCCTGCAGTCGTTCTTCCTTAAATGAGCGGAAACCAAAATCAAGACGGCAGCCATGGTGGCCATATTGGATGCGCTACAAGTCCGATTTTCGAAAGGAACCTTCCTATGGTCAATAGGAATCTACCACGTTAGAATCTACTGGTCAGCTTATCATGCTTATAGATGTGTGATATTCACCTGGCACAGACAATGTTGCTGACAACATGAATGGATTTCTTTCATCAATCTCATCATCCTTTGCCGGTATCTTTCTGGCTTGTCGAAGTTTATCTCTCTGATCAATGGGGTACACATCTGGAAAGATACAAACAAGTTTCCATGACTAAGGTGGCTCAAATGGCAAGATGGACAATTCATTTCAGACTACATGTACTGTATTTTTCGGGCTATAAGGCACGGCTTTTTTTCATGAAGAAGGGGGTGCGCCTTATAGGGTGGTGCGCCTTATCTGCAGATAGAGTCCGAAAATTTGATCAGAAGTCTCACAACAAATCATACAACCAGGTCAGTTTGATGCATAACAACGCAGACTGACCACCCAATACATTGTACGTGTGTAATGTGTGCACTGAAGCATTGCTGTGGTTCACCTGATAACTGCGTCTTATAGGGAGGTGCGTCTTATATGGAGGTGCGTCTTATAGGGCGGTGTGTCTTATGTATGGATTTCGTCAAGGGTTTAGGGTGAAATTAGGGGGCGCGTATCTAGCAACAGCTAAACACCTCCTTTGAAGATTTTCGATGCTGTGTGCATGACTTTAACTAGCAGAGACCAGCCACCAATGGCGGAGTGGAAGGATTTTCTGCTGTTGGCAATCTTTGATCAAATCCAGTTACCATACGGCCAAGAGACATTCCACAGCAATACCTTGATTTGCTAACACATTCACTGCCAACATGATTTCTGTCAAATTTGAAAATACATGTAAAAGTACAGGAAGACTGAAAAGTCCAAAAATAGCCACGCTGTTGTGGGCATAACCCCTCGGCCTCTGTCACCTTGAAATGTAGGTCTAATCAAAAACCGGTCTGATATGTTGTGTACCCTGACTGGATACACCCACCATAAAAATTTCATGAAGTTTCGATGACTAGTTTAGGAGTAATCGCAATTTTTTTCATTTCACTATGTGCCCCCTGGTGGCCAAAGTAGGAATCAGATCCGATCGATTTTCAATAGCGAGAAGCGTCATGTCATGAGGTATCAACATACAAAATGTGAGACGAAAATTCCAAAGCATTCTCAAGTTAGAGCGTTCACGTCGTTTTTGCGTGACGCCGCCGCCGCCGCCGACAGACACCAGCGTGATGACAATACCCCGAAGACCCTGATGGGCCTCGGGGTGAAAAACCCTCATATTCTACCAACATCTGCCATGACAATACCGGTAAGTGTGCTCAACCTGACCTCAAGCTGATAGCGTGTTCGCTTACTATTGTGGTGGTTCCCCTAGCAAGACTTTTGTAAGTGTCCCCTTCACAGATCCCAGGCGCAACACCGTATACTCGGCCTCACTGCGCATGCTCGACAATGAGCTCCCAAAGTGAGGTGCAAGTAATCGAACACTCTGTGACATGTATTCAGTCAATTATGATGAGCTTCTAGACCACCAGGGGGCATGCATGTCCAACTTATTCCAACAGCATCTTTTGGAAACCATCGATCAGCAAACTAGAGCAAATTGAATTAATTTTCTTTTCACCCACCCCTGGAGGACTTATTAGATCCGGTCATGAAAATATTCAATAACCTGTTGTGCTTGGTGTAATAAAATATTCTTGTAATTAAAGGTGCAGTCATCATTCATCCTCAGTGTAAGAATTATAAAAAAAATCACAAATTTCAGGTAACCTATAAATTTTTCTTCATTATGATTAACCCTTTTATTGACATTCATATTTCACCATCCATGAGAGTTTTGAATAAGGAATCTGACACAAGCCACACAGTACGGTATTGAATTCAGAGCGTCCTTACGTCCTCTGACGTAGTGTAAAATGTATACAGTAAACTCGAGTTTAAACCACCGGTTCATTATGTTCATAAGCACACCCACATTCGA